>PVLC010026465.1:0-22685 GCA_004027655.1 Graphiurus murinus | reverse complement strand
AAAAAAAAAAAAAAAAAAAAAAAAAAAAAAAAAAAAACCCAAAAGATCACAGGTTTGAGGGCAGCCTCAGCGAGTAGTAAAATTCTCAGTAACCTAGTGAGACTGTTTCAAAAATAAAAATAAGAGCCAAGAATGGTGGCACAGCTGGGCGTGGTGGCGCACGCTTGTAATCCCAGCATTTGGGAGGCTGAGACGGGAGGATCCGGGTTCACGGCCAGCCTCAGCTATCTAGTGAGGCCCTCCACAACTTAGGAGACCCGGTTTCAAAATAAAAGAATAAAAAATAGGGCTGGGGGTGCTTGGAGGTAGAATGCCCCGAGTTCAATCCCCAGTACCGCAAAAAAAAAAAAAAAAAAAAGAATGGTGGCACATACTTGTAATCTCAGTACTTGGGAGGCTGAGACAGGAGGATCACAGGTTCATGGCCAGCCTCAGCAATTAAGCAAGGCTCTTAGCAATTTAGTGAGATCCTGTTTCCAAATAAAAGTAAAATAGGGGTGTAGCCCAGAGGTAGAAGGCCTCTGGATTCATATTCTCTCTCCTCCTCTCTCTCTCTGTCTCTCTCTCTCTCTCACACACACACACACACACACACACACGGATAAAATAAATTACAAAAATAGGCTGGGGGCTGGGCATGGTGGCGCATGCTTGTAATCCCATTATTTGGGAGGCTGAGATGGGAGGATCCAGGGTCATGGCCAGCTATTGAAACCTGTTTCAAAATAAAAGAATAAAAAATAGCTGGGCATGGTGGCACACACTTGTAATCCCAGTACTTGGGAGGCTGAGACAGGAGGATCTGGGTTCTTGGCCAGTCTCAGCGACTTTGTAAGGCTCTCCGCAACTTAGTGAGACCCTGTTTAAAAATAAGGAATAAAAAGATAGGACTGAGGGTTTGGCTCAGAGGTAGAATGCCCCTGGGTTCAACCCCCTGAATCACAAACAAACAAACAAAAAGAATAAAATAGGGCTGGGGTGTAGCTCAGAGGTAATATGCCCTGGTTCAATCCCCAGTAAGACGCGCGCATGCACACACACCCATAAATAAATAAAATTTTAAAAAATGAAAATAAGGCTGGAGTTTAGCTCAGTGTAGAATGCCCCTGGATTTAACCCTCAGTACTGCAAAGTAAAAAATACAAAAAATAAAATAATAAAAATAAAAATAGAGCCAGGAGTATTGGCTCATGCTTGTGATCCCAGTACTTGGGAGGCTGAGACTGGAAGATCTGGGTTCATGGCCAGCCTCAGCTACTTAGTGAGGCTCTCTGCAACTTAGTGAGACCCTGTTTCAAAAATAAAAAGAATAAAAAATAGGACTGGGGGTGTAGCTCGGAGGTAGAATGCCCCTGGGTTCAATCCCCAGTACTGTAAAAACAAAAACAAAAAAGTAATAAAAATAAAAAATAATAAACAGGTTTGGGGGTAACTCAGAGGTAGAATGTCCCTGGGTTCCATCCCCAGTAACACACAAACACACACACAATTGAGTTGGAAGAGTAAATAGAGTTTAAGATGTATTTTATCTTTTTTTGGTACTGGGAATGGAACCCAGGGGCAATTTACCTCTGAGCTATACCACCAGCCCTAATTTTTATTCTTTATTCTGAAACAGTCTAAGTTGCAGAGGGCCTCACTAAGTAGCTGAGGCTGGCTGTGAACCTGGGTCCTCCTGTTTCAGCCTCCCAAGTACTGGGATTACAAGCATGAGGCACCATGTCCCGCTAACATGTATTTTATCTTATTTATTTTTGTGGTACTGGAGATTGAACCCAGAGGCGTTTTACCTTCGAGCTACACCCCCAGCCCGATTTTATTTATTTGGAAACAGGGTCTCACTAGGTTGATGAGAGTTTCACTACTTGCCCAGGCTGTCCTCGAACCTGTGATCCTCCTATCTCAGTCTCCCAAGTACTGGGATTATAAGCATGTGCCATCATGCCCTGCTTTTTATTTTTTACCGTACTGAGGATTGAACTCAGGGGCATTCTACCTCTGAGCTACACCCCTAGCCCTATTTTTTTTGTTTGTTTGTTTTTGCGGTACTGGGGATTGAACTTGGGGGCATTCTACCTCCGAGCTATACCCCCAGCCCTATTTCTTATTCTCTTATTTTGAAACCGGGTCCCACTAAGTTGCGGACTGCCTCACTAGGTAGCTGAGGCTGGCCGCGAACCTGGATCCTCCGGTCTCAGCCTCCCAAATGCTGGGATTACAAGCGTGCACCACCATGCCCGGCTCCCAGCTCCATTTTGTATTCTCTATTTTGAAACATGGTCTCACTAAATTGTGGAAGGCTTCACTAAGTAGCTGAGGCTGGCCACGAACCTGGGTTCTCCTGTCTCAGCCTCCCAAGTACTGGGATTACAAGCGTGTGCCACCACACCTGGCCTGTATTTTTTCTTTTTTTGCGGTACTGGGGATTGAACTCAGGGGCGTTCTACCTCTGAGCTATACCCCCAGCTCTATTTTTTTATTCTTTATTTTGAAACAGGGTCTCACTGAGTTGCGGAGGCCTCACTAGGTAGCTGAGGCTGGCTGGGAACCCAGATCCTCCTGTCTCAGCCTCCCAAGTACTGGGATTACAAGTGTGTGCCACCACACCCAGCCTATATTTTTTCCAAATGCAGTCAGGCGTGCATACTTGTAATCCCAGTACTTGGGAAGTGAGACAGGAGGATCGTAGATTTGCGGCTAGCCTCAGTTAGTGAGGCCCTCCTCAATTAGTGAGACCCTGTTTCAAAATAAAGAATAAAAAATAGGGCTGGGGGTACAGTTCAGAGGTAGAATGCCCCTACCGCAAAAAAAAAAAAGTAATCACTAAGTAGCTGAGGCTGGCCTCAAACCTGAGATCCTCCTGTTTCAGCTTCTGAAATACTGGGATTACAAGCGTGTGCCACCATACCCAGTGTGCTGAGTCTTTTAAATATTTTGTATATTCTTTTGTTTGTACTGAGAAGTGAACCCAGAGGCACTCTACCTCCAAGGTACACCACCAGCCCAATTTTATATCTTATTTGGAAACCGGGTCTCACTAAGTTGCCAAGGCTGGCTTTGAACCTGTGATCCTCCTGTCTCATACTCCCACGTATTGGGATTACAAGTGTGTACCACCACGCCTGGTTGAACTTTGTACATTCTAGATGTTAGTCTTCTATCAGAGGAATAGCTGGCAAAGATCTTCCATTCTGTAGGCTCTCTACACTCTTAGTTTCCTTTGATGAGTAGAAACTTTTTTTTTTTTGCGGTACTGGGGATTGAACTCAGGGGCATTCTACCTCCGAGCTATACCCCTAGCCCTATTTTTTTATTCTTTATTTTGAAACCAAGTCTCACTAAGTTGCGGAGTGCCTCACTAGGTAGCTGAGGCTGGCCGCGAACCCGGATCCTCCGGTCTCAGCCTCCCGAATGCTGGGATTACAAGCGTGCGCCACCACGCCCGACTTGAGTCTTTTATTTTTTTTGCGGTACTAGGGATGGAACCCGGGGGCATTCTACTTCTGAGCTATAGCCCCAGCCCTATTTTTTATTCTTTTTATTTTGAAACAGGGTCTAAGTGGCAGAGGGCCTCACTAAGCAGCTGAGGCTAGCCTCGAATCCAGATCCTCCAGTCTCAGCCTCCCAAATGCCAGGATTACAAGCATGTGCCACCAAGCCCAGGTTTTTTTTTTTTCTTTTCCTTTTTTTTTTTTTTTTTGTGTTACTGGGGATTGAACCCAGGGACATTCTACCTCCGAGCTACACCCCCAGTCCTATTTTTTTCCTCTTTATTTTGAAACAGGGTCTCACTAAATTGCAGAGGGCCTCACTAAGTAGCTGAGGCTGGCCGAAAACCCGGATCCTCCTGTAGCATCCCAAGTACTGGGATTACAAGCATGCACCATCACACCTGGCTTCCTCTAACTTTTAAAAATTGCTGGAGCTGCATGGTGGTTCATTACATTCTCCTTTGGCAAATATTTAAAATTTTCCATGATCAACAAAAAATAACTCATTTTCTTGGTCAAGTCACCATGACTTACACAGCCATTGGAAATTTACCATTATATGGAGTCAGGAAATGACCTGGGGTCACTTTCAGGTTTTTTTTTGCGGTACTGGGGATGGAACCTGGGGGCGTTCTACCTCCGAGCTACATCCCCTGACCTATTTTTTATTCTTTATTTTGAAACAGGGTCTCACTAAGTTGCAGAGTGCCTCACTAAGTAGCTAAGGCTGGCCGGGAACCCGGATCCTCCATTCTCAGCCTCCCAAATGCTGGCATTACAAGCGTGCGCCACCGTGCTCAGCTTCCTATTTTTTTATTCTTTATTTTGAAACAGGGTCTAAGTTGTGGAGGGCCTAAGGAGCTGAGGCTGACCATGAAGAACCAGCAATCCTTCTTTTTTTTTTTGCAGTTGGGGATTGAACTCAGGGGCATTCTACCTCTGAGCTATACCCCCAGCCCTATTTTTTATTCTTTATTTTGAAACCGAGTCTCACTAAGTTGCGGAGTGCCTCACTAGGTAGCTGAGGCTGGCCTCGAACCCGGATCCTCCGGTCTCAGCCTCCCGAGTCTCACTAGGTAGCTGAGGTTGGCCGCGATCCCGGATCCTCAGGTCTCAGCCTCCCGAATGCTGGGATTACAAGCGTGAGCCACCACGCCCGGCTACCAGCAATCCTTCTGTCTCAGCCTGGGATTATAAGTGTGGGCCACCACGCCTGCCACCACACCCAGCTAAAGGGCTCTTTTATTTACTTTTCTAGGTACTGGGGATTGAACCCAGGGGCCTTCTACCTCCGAGCTATACCCCCAGCCCTATTTTTTATTCTTTATTTTGAAACAGGGTCTAAGTTGCGAAGGGCCTCACTAGGTAGCTGAAGCTGGCTGCGAACATGGATCCTCGGGTCTCAGCCTCCCAAATGCTGGGATTACAATCATGCGCCATAACACCCGGCTCTAAAGGGCTCTTTTATATTACCTATGCCCAGTTGTTAATGTAGGACAAGGATGGCACTGAGAACACTACTGTTGCTCTTAGGGAAAAGTCCTTACCATGGTTTGATGTCTGGTTTATGGTCCAAAGCCAGCAAATCAGTGAATATTTTCCAGGGAAGGAAAATAGAAAGTTCAAGTTCACCATCCCCATCCTGATTTTTTGGCAATAGGAAAGAGGACCAGTGAAAACAAAACAGGTACTATCACGCTTAACCTTGCCAGTCACTATATATAGCTCTGAGTTACAAAATGAGGGTAATACACATCTCATAGGCTTGGCCCAAAAACTAAAAATAGGAGAATGTAAGCCAGGTGTGGTGGTACACACTTGTAATCAAAGTACTTGGGAGAGCCGGGCGTGGTGGCGCACGCTTGTAATCCCAGCATTCGGGAGGCTGAGACCGGAGGATCCGGGTTCGCGGCCAGCCTCAGCTACCTAGTGAGGCACTCTGCAACTTAGTGAGACTCGGTTTCAAAATAAAGAATAAAAAATAGGGCTGGGGGTGTAGCTGGGAGGTAGAATGCCCCTGAGTTCAATCCCCAGTACCGCAAAAAAAAAAAAAAAAGTACTTGGGAGGCTGAGACAGGATTGTGGGTTTTCGGCTAGCCTGAGCTACTAATTGAGGCCCTCTGCAATTTAGAGAAACTCTGTTTCAAAATAAAGAATAAAAAATAGGGCTGGGGTGTAGCACCCAGGAAGAATGTCCCTGGGTTCAATCTCCAGTACCGCCAAAAAAAAAAAAAAAAAAAAAAAAAGGAAAGGAGGAGGGAGGAGGATGTGGTAGGCCTAGTATGGTGGCGCATGCTTGTAATCCCAGTATTTGGAGGCTGAGGCTGGAGGATCCAGGTTCAAGGCCGACCTCAGCTACCTAGTGAGGCATTCCGCAATTTAGGGAGACCCTGTTTCAAAATAAAGAATAAAAAACAGCTGCGGGTATAGCTCGGAGGTCGAATGCCCCTGGGTTCCATCCCCAGTACCACCAAAAAAACAAAAAAACAAACAAAAAAACAAAACAAAACAAAAAAGGAGGATGTAGTAGAACTGCTAGGTCCAATTTTATTTTTTTGGTACTGGGGATTGAACCCAGGGGCATTCTTCCTCTGAGGTATACCCCTAGCTCTAATTTTTTTATTCTTTATTTTTGGAATAGGGTTTCACTAAGTTGCAGAGGCCTCACTAAGTAGCTGAGGCTGTCCTCAAATCAGCAATCCTACTGTCTCAGCCTCCCAAGTCCTGGGATTACAAGCGTATGCCACCATGCCGGTTTAGGAAATTTTATTAAATCTGAAAATATAGCCGGGGGTGGTGGCACATGCTTGTAATCCCAGCATTCCGGAGGCTGAGACCGGAGGATCCGGGTTCGAGGCCAGCCTCAGCAACCTAGTGAGGCACTCCGTAACTTAGTGAGACTCGGTTTCAAAATAAAGAATAAAAAATAGGGCTGGGGGTGTAGCTTGGAGGTAGAATGCCCGAGTTCAATCCCCAGTACCACAAAAAAAAAAAAAAAAAAAAAAAAAAAATCTGAAAATATGCTGATTAAAAGCTGGTCGTTGTGGTGCATGCTTGCATCCCAGTACTTGAGAGGCTGAGACAGGAGGATCACAGGTTCGTGGCCAGCCTCAGCTACTTAGAGAGGCCTCCGCAACTTAATGAAACCCTGTTCCAAAATAAAGAATAAAAAATAGGGCTAGGGGTGTAGCTCAGAGGCAGAATGCTCCTGGGTTCAATGCCCAGTACCACACACACACACACACAAAAAATGCTGATTAAGAGAGGGAACAAAGCTGGGCTTGGTGGTGCATGCTTGTAATCCCAGTACTTGGGAGGCTGAAACCAGAGGATCTGGGTTCAGCTACTTAGTGAGGCCCTCTGCAACTTAGTGAGACTCTGTTTCAAAAATAAAGAATAAGCCGGGCGTGGTGGCGCACGCTTGTATTCCCAGCATTTGGGAGGCTGAGACGGGAGGATCCGGGTTGGAGGCCAGCCGCAGCTACCTAGTGAGACACTCCGCAACTTAGTGAGACCCGGCTTCAAAATAAAGAATAAAAAATAGGGCTGGGGGTATAGCTCGGAGGTAGAATGCCCCTGAGTTCAACCCCCAGTACCGCATAAATAAATAAATAAATAAATAAATAAATAAATAAATAGCTGGATGGTAGAATGCCACTGGGTTTAATCCCAAGTATTGCCAAAAAAAAAAAAAAAAAAAGAGAGTAAATAGCCAGGCACGGTGGTACATACTTGTAGTCCCAGGACTTAGGAGGCTGAGGCAGGAGAATAGCAGGTTCAAGGACAGCCTCTGCAACTTAATGAGACCCTGTTTCAAAATAAAAGAATAAAATTGGGCTGGAGGTGTAGTGTAGCTTGGAGGTAGAACACGCTCCCCAGTACTACCAAAAAAACAACAAAAACAAACCCAGCAACAAAACCTGTGGCTTTCTCAAATTCCACAACTTTTGCTCAAATACTAACTGGCTATACCATCACCACTCTTAAGACATGTAGTTTTCCATTCTGGAACCACTTTTGGAGTAAGAATTAATCATCTACGGCCTAGCATTTCAGCAATACTGAAACTGGAAGCGGCCCCAGAGGACACCCTCAAGTAGTAGTCTGAAATGACTCCACCAGTTAAGTTGGGAATTTGAACCCTGACTTTGCTGCACATTAGATATATTACCATTTTTCTCACTTTACTGTTTGCTCATCCACAGAACGGATATTAACACTTGAATCACAAAACCATCTGAAGACAGGATAAAGCCAGGGCTGGTGGCACACAACTGTAATCCAAGTACTGGGAAGGCTGAGACAGGATAGCAAGTTTGAAGTCAACCATAGCAACTTAATGAAACCCTGTTTCAAAAATAAAAAAGGGCTGGGGATGTAGCTCAGATACAACACGCCTGGATTCAATCTCAGGCACCACACACACACACACACACAGAGACTTAGGGTAAAATAGAATATGTAAGTCACGTGTGGTGGCACATACCTATAATCCCAGCACTTGGGTGGCCTAGAGAGAAGGATCACAGGTTTGAGATAATACATAAACCAGACATGGTAATACATGCCTATAATCCCAGTACTTGGGAGGCTGAGACAGGATTAAAAGGTTTGAGACCAGCCTCAGCAACTCAGCAAGACCCTTTCAAAATAAAAGCATATGGGTGTACAGCATCACCATGTTCAATCCCCATTGTTTAAAAAAAAAAAAGCTGAGTGATGTAGCTCAGTGGCAAAGTGCTTACTTAGCACATTCAAAGCAACGGGTTCAGTCCTCAGCACCGCAAAACCCCCAAACACAAAACAGCACTAACTGGTAGCTCTGCCATTTTAACAGAGAAGGCAATTTTGCTGTCTTCAATTCACTTCATTCCCCTTAAGTGTATATGGCCAAGTGGTCTGTTAAAAGAAAAAACCCAAAACCTCAAATTGCAGGCACCTATTAGAAGTTCTATATTCTAACATAACTTCTTGCCACTTCTCTAGAGAAAAAGTGGATTCATCAAAAGCCCTCATTACTGTTTTTGTTTCCAAACCTCCTTAGGAGCACCTAAGTGTCACCTGCCTTATGTATGTCATGATCAGTCACAAGGCTTCTGCTAACTGTATAAGCTGTCAAGTACACAGTGGAGACTTCTGGCTGTAAGCTGCCAAGCCAAAACTTAGAACTACCCCAGAACTTCCACTTACCACCAGTCATCCTTCCTAAGTCCACCACTGGGTTTTTTGGATTGACTATAGCAATGAAAGATCTCTGGGTTATATAAATGGAACCTCCAAATATTATACCAAAATGCATCCTGTCCCAAAAGATCAGAGGCAGCATTCCAAGCCAAACTGTATCCAGCTTTATTAAAGATACTTTTCATAAACAATCATGGTATTTCAGGCAGGACATGGGCAGACAATCATTAACAGTATACAACAACTTTCAAACTCCCTTCTTGGATGGACTACCAAAATCAGAAAGCCACTATAAAACCCAATGAAGTCTTCATTCGATGCTCTGGATAGGGAAAGTTTAGAGTGAGGGTTGACATTTCACATTTAGCATGTTGTTTAACAACTTTTCACAAGCCGACCCTGACTTTCAGGAAACGAAATGAAAATGGCGAAATTATCAATCTGAAGATCCACAATCTAGAAAAGGAACTGCTCTTTTAAGGGACACCATCTCAATGATGTCACTGCGAAGTCCAGAATGCCCAACATATTGGTAAAACCAATTTTGGGGTCAGGTCCTAACAGGTCTCTGGGTTTAGGGAAGTTAAGTCTATGCTGATGGGAGAGGAAGAGGACAAAAAAAATGAGTTTGAGTTTTCCCACACCACAAGGCATTTGTGCCAAGGTGGCTGTGTGTGCCAACGTCAGGGAATCCCTCCTCCTAGGAGCCAAGAGGAAGTCTCTCAAAACTAGCAGGAAAGGTGTTTTCCCCCACAGCATTTCAGCTTTGGAGACATTGTATTAGTGACATATGCTCCTTCCCCCAAAACAACAATGAAGTGTTCTGTGTGCTAACAACATAGCTTTAAAAAAAAAAAGTAAAACAAAATTCTGCATTTTTATAAAACTTGATAAAAAATAGTATTTCAAACTGTACAGTCACCAGAAGTACACAGTTATCAAAAATGCACACATTTCACTTGGCATCTCCAGCACCTTCAGCTTTCTGTGCCTAAAAGAAAAACAAACAAATTAATGCAACATTAGATTTTTTTTTTTTTTTGGTGGTAGGGATTGAACCCATTCTACCTCTGAGCTATACCCAGCCCTATTTTTTTTTTGCTGTACTAGGGATTGAACTGACGGGCATTCTACCTCCAAGCTATACCCCCAGCCCTATTTTTTATTCTTTATTTTGAAACAGGGTCTAAGTTGCAGAGTGCCTCACTAGGAAGCTGAAGCTGGCCTTAAACCCGAATCCTCCGGTCTCAGCCTTCCAAATGCTGGGATTACAAGCATGCGCCACCACACCAGACTCTACCCAGCCCTATTTTATTTTGAAACAGGGCCTAAGTTGTAAAGGACTTCACTAAGTAGCTGAGGCTGGCTGCAAACCTGAAATCCTCCTGCTATCTCAGCCTTGCAAATACTGGGATTACAAGCATGTGACACCTTGCCCAGCTAACATGTATGGGTTTTTTTTTGCAGTACTAAGGATTGAAGCCAGGAACATTCTACCTTTGAGCTACACTCCTCGGCCTATTTTTTATTCTTTACCCATGATTCTCCTGTCTCAGCCTCCCAAGTACTGGGATTACAAACATGGACCACCATGCCTGGTTGTAAATTTTAAAACTATGTTCACATTCTACCAACAGCATCACTTTGCTCTGAGGTCAAAGTTCATGTTTTAGGTAGATACCAAGCCTTAGCACTTCTTTTGGGAATAGCTTGCTAGGTAAATTTACTAAGTCATCTTTCCCTTGGATTTTATTGTACAATTTGGGAAGAAGGCATGACAAGATTATAAGACCTGAAGAATTTCCTCTCTTGAAAACTATTTTTTGTGGTATTGGGAATGGAACCCAAGGGCATTCTACTTCTGAGCTATCTCCCCAGCTGGGTTTTACTTTATCTTGAAACAGGGCCTAAGTTGCTGAGGCTGGCCTTGAACCTGCAATCCTCTTCTCTCAGCTCCCCAAATACTAGAATTACAAGCATGCACCACCATGCCTGGCTCTACCTTGAAAACTCATTTAACAGGAAAATCACAACATATTTGGAATGACAGATAGTAAAAGGGCAAAAATGTTTTTGAATTAGTGAATGACTGAATAGCAGATGTAACAAAATGAAAACAGCAATTGTACCTGGTCTGTTTTGGCATCTCCATTTTCTGCAGGGTTATTCCCATCCTTGCCAGCGTCAGCTTTTCCCTTTTTCCCTTTGGGTACCTTCTCTCCCTTCTAAAAGAGAAAAACAGAACTGTTTCTCCCCTCTGCTTATCACCAAGGTATGGCCTGCAAAATTCTGTATAAGGTACAACTGTTCATTGAAGACACTTTCCCCTCCACTTTAAGAATTAATCAAAACTAATTTTTTTCCTTTTTTCTCAGTACTGGAGATCGAACCCAAGGTCTCACACATGTGAGGCAAGCAATCTATCACTGAACTACCATCTCTAGCTTCCCTTTTTTCTTTTTTGGTACTGGGATTGAATCCAGGGACGTTCTACCTACAAACTACACTTTGAGCCTTTTTGAGACAGGATCTCAATAGGTTACTGAGTCTTTCTGAATATTGCCGAGGCTGTCCTCAAACCTGTAATCCTCCCATCTCAGCCTCCCAAGTACTGGGATTACAGGCATGTCCCACTACACCAGATTTTTTTTACTTGGAAATGGGGTCTTGCTAAGTTACTGAGGCTGACCTTGAATGTGGATCCTCCAGTCTCAGCCTCCCAAGTACTGGAATTACAGGCATGCACCACCACATCTGGCTTTTCAGCTCCCCTCTTTTTGAAAATCTTATTTTGAGACGGGGTCTTGTTAAGTTGTTGAGTCTGTCCTAGAATTTACAATGCTTCTGCCTCAGCCTCCAGATTAACTGAAATTATGGGTGTGAATTACCATATCCAGTCTTCACTTTAATGTGCCATGGTCTTCAATATATATATATATATATATATATATATATATATATATATATATATATATATGTAAATATTAGAAAAGAAAAAACCACCAAATCAAACACTTGGGTATTTAACATTCCAGTGTGGTTTTTTTTGGGGGGGGAGGGAGGGGAGGGAGCATCAACTCTTTTTTTTTCCTTTTCTTTTGCGGTACTGGGGATTGAACTCAGGGGTATTCTACCTCCGAGCTATACCAGATCCTCCAGTCTCAGACTCCCAAATGCTGGGATTACAAGCATGCGCCACCACACCAGGCTGACAGAACCCTTGATTAGGAAACCCATGTTATATATACCAGAGATAAGGCAAATTATGAAAATAACATGTAATGGCCATTGACAGGGTCACCATTAGGTTATGGTAGTGAACAGGAGTTCTCTTTCAGTGAAAAAGCTCATTTCCAGTGTTAACACCACTGTCTTTCAAGTCGCACTTACCTTTGCTGGGGCCTTTTTAGGCTTGGGCTCTGGCTTTGGAGGAGCAGGTTTCTTATTTTGGCAAGCAAGGAAAAAGAAGAGAATATTAGCACAATGGACCAAAGAAAACAATCCACAACCAAACCAGGGTAATACCAGCATTGGAGTTTCTCTTACTTAAGGTTTTCTTTTAGAATCTAACACTGACATGTCCCACTTTGGCCAGAGCCATCAGAACTGCAGAACAGGTAAATTCTACTACATGTGCAACAGTCCCAGGTAGAGTCAAGTCTTTCAATACTAGCCACAAATCATAATTCACCCCATGCAAAGGAGACTGTCATGCTTTTAGTTTCGGGATAAATATAAAAAATTGAAAGGATATATACTCACAGCAGACAACCTTGCCGATCTTCTCTGTGGCTATTAAGATAGAAATGGAGAAAGAAAATTAAGCCAAAAGTTTTGTTGTCAATTTGTTCTAGATTTTAGAGGTATAGACAGTGTCTTTAGGCAAATTCCGGGCAAGGGTGGTGGTTAACTATCACCAAGAGTCCTGTGGTCTTTACTGTCCAAGGCTTTGTATGACCCCAAAGAAGAGAGTTAAGACTTACTTCGTCCTTCACCTTGGCTTTATCTCCTTTAGCATCCCCTTCAGCCTATAAAACATAAATACAAAAAAATGTAACTACTGGGGTGATTCCCCAAAACGTAACAAGGTTCTGAGAAAAAAAAAATTTAAGTGTCATACACACAACTTTCCTATGACACGTTTGCTCAGCGTCTATGCAAGGAGCCCAAGTTCTCTGAGAAGGCCTTCAGCTTGCCGGGTCTAGCCCCTGGCCCGCAAGCCGGGAAGCGCGGGGCTGAACCGGAGCAAGACCGGGCACCGCAGCCCGCGCCACCGCGCCAGGCAGGAGCAACAGCTGCAGATGGTGCAAACAAACCCATCAGGAGGCGGAGCCGAGCGCCGTTGCCATGGCAGCCGTCGAGGGCGGGAGAGGGCAGCGCGCGCAGCCCGGGAACTCGTGGGCGGGGGCGGTGGCGGCGCGCGTCTCGTGCGCGGGGAGCGTGGGCGGGCAGGGGCGGAGCCACAAAAAGCCGGCCCCGCCCCCTCGCGGCGGCGGTTTTTTGGCGGCAGCGCGTTCCCCCGCCCGCCAACCCAGAGCGCCGCCTTCCCGCCCTTTCGGGTTTGAATCGCCCGCCCGCAGGGAGAGGGGAGGGGGGCCTCACGGTGGGGGAGGGGGCGCGGGGCGGGCGCGACGAGCCCGAGGGGAGCGGGATAAACAGCCGCCAACATGGCTCCTCCCGCCGCGGCCGCCGCTTCTCCAATATGGCCTCTGGCGCCTGCGGGCAGCTGCGCCGCGCAGGGTTAGCCCGAGGCCGCGCACCCCGCCTCGAGCCCCGCGCCGGACGCCTGCGCCCGCTCGGGCCGGCGCCAACTCCCGCGCCCCGAGCCGTGGCGGCGGCGGCGGCAGTGGCGGCTCGGTGCCTGCGGCCCTCGCGCCACGTACCTTTCTCTTGGGCATGGTGGCGACGGCAGAGGGACGTAGGCGCTGGACGCTGGGATGCAGCAGCGCGCGGGCTTGGTCGGTCCGGGGGTCGTCCTCGCCTCCTCTTCTTCACACTGCTCGGGCTCCGGGGGGTTTATAAAGTTTTTATAGCGCTGGGAGCCCCGGACCGGTTAGAACCGGATTTCACCTCCCGCCGCCGCTCATTGGCCCAGCTGGGGTCACGTGGGCGGGGTTTAAACTCACCTCCTCTGGAGGGAGTGAGGAGGGGGGTGTGGGGGGAGGGCACGCGAGACGGCGGCGCGCCGACTGGGTGGGGGCGCGGTGGGGGAGGCGCGCGTCGGAGGGAATAAATGAGGGGCGCTCGAGTCGGCGGGCTCGGGGTTTCGCTCCCGCCAAGAGCTGGCTTTTGCAAACTACCAAGTTCCTTCCACCTTATGCAACCGGGCTACCCACTTCTCCAAGCCGTGCGACACTAGGGCGCATCTCGGCGGCTTTCCTTCCTGCTCCCGCTGGGGGCCCCAGAAGAGGGGTTTGCGAGGCCTGGCCGCGCCGCCCTACTCCACTGGAGGCGGGAGGATGCGCGCCTCTTGAGGCACGGGCTGCAGTCCCCAGGGCCAAAGCTCAAGTGGGAAAAGAGCGAGGTCAGCTTGGCGCAGCTGGACGTGCATCCTTCCGAGCTGCCACTCTGGGAAACCGTTCGTGCATCTCACCTGAAAGGCGGCCCACTCGAGGTGGGGTGGGGGTTCGCGGGGGAGACTTTCCACGCAGAGGTGCCTTTCGGGTGCTGCGGGACAGGTAGGAGCTGTCCTTTCAGCACCCGTTGCTCAGCTGCCTCCCCAAATGTTAACGAAGCCCCCCAACGCCTGTCGGGTGACTCCCTTAAGTCCCTGTATGCCCTGGCCTCAGGACCCCGACACAACGATGGAGTGCGGCCTTCCAGAAGGCCCTACGAGCACTCCCCTCCCCCTAAGTATTTCCCGTCTCGGATACTTCTAGCCCAGCTGCCCCCACCAGACGCGGCCACCAAGCCTGGGTGTTGCAGACGCCGCAGCTGGCGAAATCCCTCCTTCCACACAGTCAAGCTGCCTTCTTTTCACTTGCGCGAGGAAGAGGGGTGGAGGAAAGCGCCTGGGGATTAGGAAACAAGTAGAGGAACAGGTGTTGAGATGGCGAAAGGGCTCTTCCGGTACCCCCCAACCCCCAGCGAAAAGCCAGTCCAGGTCCTAGGCACTGCGCGCCAGAGGGAGGGAAGGCAATTCCAGCAGCAAAACAAGGTGTTCTTCGGATGCAATTAGCAAACGAGTCTTATATCTGAGAATTTTAAGAATTCTATTTGAGACCCAGGAGAACAAGAACAGGATAAAAATCCTCAAGAGGGCATCTGGCTCACAGGTGGGAAGGAACATAAACAGGTCCCACTGATTTCATGAGGCAAGGGTTGAAACCAGTTTGTACAAATCACATCAGAAGGCAGCCACCACAGAGTTCAAATCAAGTACTTTGCTGCCTTGGCTCTGGCAGCAAAGGACCTTCTGCCTCTCCTCTCGCCTTCACGGTGCCTCCTGGGGCAGCTCCTCCCTAACTCCACCCTGTGTACCTTTCTCAGACACAGGATCTCAGGCCAGAGACAGATACCAGTCCCATTAATCACATCGACTATGTCCCAGTCATGAGGTTAAGTCAGAGACAGCTCAGAACTCAACAGCCATGCTCACCGGGCAGATTCCATTTGCTGCCTCCAGCCCCTCATTCCTGCCTTAATTGTAGGGCTCTACATTATAGCCGCATAATTCATGCCTCCCTAATTAAGGCTGTCAACAGCCCCATTGTAAAGCTGGAAAATGTACAGCACCTGCTCTCTGGGAACCCTGTGCCAGGGCTTGGTAGTGGGGAGCGCCAGGTGTGTAGGGGCCCTTGCCAAAGGGTGCATCGATTGGCTTCTCAATCGCCGTGTCTGGCATTTATGCTTGATTCTGGAAGCAGGAACGATGGCAAGGGTCTCCAGAAGTGCCAGGTATCCAGGCACAGAAGGGGGGAGGGAGTATAGAGAAGTTAGGGGTCTGAAGAGTATGCTCAACACTTTGCATCTCTCTCGGAGGGAGGTGCTGGGGAAACAGTTTGCAGAAAGTAAAATGAGATTTGGTCGGTATTACTGACTCCTACTTGCTGCTGTGGGGCACCTGAAGCACGGAGTTGCTCAGGCAGACCGCTCTTCAAAGGCACTAATCCTCTCAGCAGCTCTGCAGGGGTGCCTGGCAGGGGGAGGTAAGGGAAAGGACACAGCCTTGACTCTGCCCTCATCTCCCTGCTGGGCAGCCTTGGCCCCCACAGACAGAGAGGGCCTGGAACAAGTTTTGCCATGCTGGGAATAAATTGTCTAGGGGCCTACTTAGGGAGCCAGGTCAAAGAGCTATGAGAAGCCTTGAAGACTAGAAGTAGGAATGAGTTTGAGATGGTGAGGGCAGGAGGCAGGCAGTTGGGAGAAATGCCTCGTTCTGCTCAGTCCTGATGTGTTACAGGGAAGAAAGCCTGTGTTAGATTAGAAACCCACTAGAGCCTACAGGCCCTTCTGTTACCCCATAGTCATGGAGGGGGCCAGTGTTACTGGGGAGTGGAGCCTGGCCCCATGCCCTGCAAGAGGAGGAGAAAAGCTTGTGTGGGCTGAGTCGACAATAGGTAATTGGATTGTAATCACCCGCGCACCATTGGGGGTGCTGAGCCTTTCAGTGAGCAATCAGTACTGCATGGTGGGAGGGGGGTAGAGATTCAATAGCAAATCCCAGGTGGAGAGCCAAGGGGAGGAGCAGCAGATGGGCAAATTTTCTTTCTGTGTCTCTCGCCCCTTTCTTCCTTACCCAAATAACGCTGGCTGCCTACTAGCTATTTACCAGCAGTTCTAAGGTAAAGCCAAATCCTTTCTGAAAGTCAGGTGGAGGGCTAAGATGGATGGTGAAGCGATTGGGTGTTAGGGAGACCTCTTTCCAGCAATTGTGTGCTGAAGGATGTGCTAGTGGAAAAAATAAGTCCAGTGACATGGGCAGTGGTGGCAAAGGTGGATGGGCAGGCAGCCACTGAGTTGGGGCACCTGTTCTCCAAACCTACTGGTGGCCAGAGTTGGGTTTAGTGTACTTGTAGGAGATTCTCACCTTCAGTCCTCCCCAGGGGCCATTGTCCCAGGCAGCCCAAAGGTATCTATAGCCAGCAGACTTGGCCTTGGAGGATCCCTTGGCAAGCAAGGGGACCATAATTCGTCATCAAGAGGGAGGTGTCTTTCACCAAAAAAAAAAAAAAAAAAAGAGAGAGAGGGAAGTGGGGCCCTGAAGGCAGAGGGCAGGGCAAAGTGGCAGGTGGCCAGCCTCACTCAGGCTGATGCAGTGCCCAGACGTGCCAGCCAGTCATCCCGCTTGAGTTTCAAGGCCTGCAGAAAGCCTTGGACCCGCTCTTCTCGTCTGGCTGAGAGTTTGTGCAAGCGTGTCCGACGGAGCTGGGCGTCCCCACTGGCCTGGAGCCCCTCTCGCAGCAGCTGCTCTGTCACTGCAGCCTGGTCTCTTTCCAGCTGGTGCCTCTTCCGCTCCTCTGCATACGTGTCTCTGGCCTTCTGCTAGAGAAAAGTGGGGTTTGGGGTGGGGAGATAATTTTTAGGTGTGGGCAACATTGGCACGGAAGAGGGAGGGATGGGGCATGGGGTGGGCCAAGTGAAGTGCAACTGTGGAGTTTGTGCCAGCTTGGAAAGCCTTGGGAGTAGGTGTGCAGTGGGCAGTGCCCTCACTGTACAGACAGGGCAGTGGCAGTTGTGGGTCCATTTTGGTTTGCTGTGTAGGACAGCATCTCATTTATTTTTTTCCTTTTTTGTTTTCATGATGTTGGGGATTAAACCCAGGAGCATTCTACCTCCAACCTACACCCCATCCCTTTTTTTTTTAATTTTTTTTTTTTTTTTTGCGGTACTGGGGATTGAACTCAGAGGCATTCTACCTCCGAGCTATACCCCCAGCCCTATTTTTTATTCTTTATTTTGAAACCGAGTCTCACTAAGTTGCAGAGTGCCTCACTAGGTAGCTGAGGCTGGCCGCAAACCCGGATCCTCCGGTCTCAGCCTCCCGAATGCTGGGATTACAAGCGCCTTTTTTTTTTAAATTTTGAAACAGGGTCTCACTAGGTTGCTAAGAGTTTTGCTAAGTTGCTGAGGCTGACCTTGAACTCTTGAACCTATGATCCTCCTCAGCATCCCAAGTACTGGCCACCATACCTAGCCAGCATCTTTTTTGTCTTGTTACTTTTGTGTGTGTGTGTGGTATTGGGGATGGAACCCGGGGCATTCTACCTCTGAGCTACATTTCCAGCCCTATTTTATTCATTTTTGCGGTACTAGGGGTTGAACCCAGGGGCATTCTACCTCTGAGCTTCACACCAGCCCTATTTTTTTTTCTTTTTTCTTTTTTTGCGGTACTGGGGATTGAACTCAGAGGCATTCTACCTCCGAGCTATACTTCCAGCCCTATTTTTAATTCTTTATTTTGAAACAGGGTCTCACTAAGTTGCAGAGTGCCTCACTAGGTAGCTGAGGCTGGCAGCGAACCCAGATCCTCCGGTCTGAGCCTCCCAAATGCTGGGATTACCAGTGTGTGCCACTACACCTGGCTTATTTTTTATTCTTTATTTTGAAACAGGGTCTCACTAAGTTAAGGAGGACCTCACTAAGTAGCTAAGGCTGGCTTCGAACCAGTGATTCTCTTGTCTTAGCCTCCCAAGTACTGGGATTACAAGTGTATGCCACCAGGCCTGGCTTATTCTTTTATTCTGAAACGGTCTCACTAAATTGCAGAGAGCCTCAATAAGTTGTTGAGGCTGGCCGCAAATCTGTGATCCTCCTGTTTCAATCTCCCAAGTATTGAGATTACAAGCCTACATCACCACGCCTGGCCCAGCATCTATATTTTTTAAGATTCTTCTCAGGCTTGCACTTGAAAGGGAACTGGCAACTGTGGGTCCAACTTCTGATTCTCCCACCAACTAGTTTCATAGCTTTGGGCAAATCCTCTCCTAACCTCATTTCTTCATCTGTAAAGTGGGGGTTGTGCCTACCTTGAAGAGTGGTTTTAAGGATTAGAGATAATATATGCAAAATCCTCTCTAGCATATTAACAGGCTCTCAGAAACAGCAATTTTACATGTTATTATCTGCCTATTGTCTGCTGTAAAGAAGGTCCTATTCTTGTCTGGGGCACTATTCATTAGGTTACTTCCTGTGGTCTACCAGGTTACTTTGAGGGTGCCATCCTCCCAAACTCCTTATGTCAGTTTTCAGCCCCAGACATGACCTGTATGGTGACAGGCCTGACTCTACCAGCAAATGGCCCTTCAATGAAAACTCTGAGAAGCAGGTTCAACTCTCTAAAGCCACTTACTGAGTCTGTCTAGAATAGTCCGCTACTTCTGTTAGAAAGGAAGCCCTTGAAAGCTCCATAGAGCCCCCAAGGCTCCTGGAATCAGCTGACACCAGGTGGCGATCATATTCCCTGGCAGCACTTCTGACACCTTGTATGTCTTCAGACAAGCCATGAACTCCTAGAGGGGAGAAACTCTGCTTTTCCTTCTCCGACACTTGGGGTGCCTTGTACATGTGAAACACTCAATTGCTTGACCAGGTGACCCCGGAGAGGATGCTCCTGGCACAGAAGGGGAAGAGCCCTTTGGAGCAGAGCCAGGGCCTGGCTGTGCCTCACAGGTGCTCTCTGTTGCTGCCAGTCTGTCTGGCCTTATAGAGCTTTTGCCCAGAAATTTTCCTGCCAAACCTCTTACACAAATGAGTAACTAGATTTTCTCACAGAATATCTATAGGTATTTTATACCTTGAGGACCTTTACCATTTCTTACCTGTATTATGGTACCCTGTATCCATGTCTTTCTTAACCCATAATCTCCTTGACCGCTTTGTTTTCATCCTACATGTCCTACATGTATACAAACACTTTGTTCTTTCAACCCTCAAAATGGAGCTAAAAGGAGGTGCTCTCTCTTGGAGGCTCAGAGTAGAGAAGTGGTTTGCTAAGGTCTCAGCAACAAAATCTACCGTATGAACAATGATAAGAATTTTAGAATCTCCTTTTTATAGGCTCTTGAGTTGTCCCAGGCATTGAAGGGTACTTTTCTTCTGAGGAGTCACATGAGGAGCTATGAAGAGCACAGGTGTGAGCAGTTGCTGCTTGGCCTCTCAATTTTGCTCAAAGGGCTTTTTCCTGGCCTTAGTCAGAAGGAACCCTAGGTCTTATGTTTAGGGTGTGGAGGTGCACAGCCACAGCCACATACATAAAATGCCATAATACAGGGTAGACTGTGAAAGAGGTCATCAGGCAGGTAGGATGAGGGACCAAACAAACTCAGAGGAGAAAGCAGTTATGGTTGATGAAGGTCAAGGAGCAGTGAAATTTCATGGACAGGCAGGATTCTTTTTTCTTCAGGACTGGGGATTGAACCCAGCTCACACATGCTAAGCAAGCACTCTACTGCAGAGCAACATCTCCAGGCCTTTTTGTTTATTTACTTATTTATTTTTGTGGCACTGAGGATTAAACCCAGGGCCTTGTACATACTAGGATAACACCTTCCACTGAGTAATTTTTATTTATTTATTTTTTTTGTAGTACTGAGGATTGAACTCAGGGGCATTCTACCTCTAAGCTACAACCCCAGCCCTATTTTATGTTTTTTTAATTTTGAAACAGAGTCTCACTAAGTTGAAGAGGGCCTCACGAGGTTGCTGAAACTGGCTGCAAACCTGAGATCCTCCTGTCTCAGCCTCCCAAGTACTGGGATTACAAGCATGTGCCACCATACCCAGCTCTGCCACTGAGTTATATCCCCAACCCCTTTTTATTTTGAGACAGGGTCCAACTAAATTGTTTAGGCTGGCCTCAAACCAGCAATCCTTTTGCCTCAGCCTCCAGAGTAGCTGGGATTATATGCATGCACCACTATACCTGGCAATAGGTAGAATTTGGGTTGGTTGGTTTTTAACCAATGGAGAAGATTTGGGCAGAGGTAGGATGAATGGAGGGAGAAGAGTATTCTGTCAGTGGGAACAACAGGCAAAATACCATGGAATGAGAGAGCTTACTTAGGTTACAGGGAGTTGGCCTGGAGCACTGGAGTCTGAGAAGTTCCTGTCCAAAGGATTCTCGTACTTCTCTAAAGCTTTCTTATTTTTCTTTGGGGGGAGGAGGCGGGGGGCACTGGGGATTGAACCCGGGAGTGTTCTCCAAAGTACGCCCCCAGTCCTATTTTATTTTTATTTTGAAACAGGGTCTCACTAGTTTGATGAGAGTGTCACTACTTGCTGAGGCTGTCCTTGAACTGGTGATCCTCTTGTCTTAGCCTCCCAAGTACTGGGATTATAGGAGTGCGGCACCACACCCAGTTAATCTATTTCTTAATCTGGAAATGGAATAATAGTTCCCACCTTACTAAGTATTTTGAGGAGCCATGAGATAATGAATGCCCAGTCAGTGTCTGGCTATTAACTCTTAGCTATTCTGTCACCACCAGTGGTGGCCAGGGCTACACAGGCAAAGTCCTGGCAGGAAGAAAGAATGGGGAGGCATCCAGCCCCAGAAGAAGGAAGTTCAGAGTTGGTTAAAGCACCTAGTAAGGCTTGGGCTTCCTCCAAACGGTGGCCCAACTGAGTGTTGGCAAAGGAGGCTGTAGCCAAAGCAGAGCCTGACCCCTATCAGGAAGCGGTGGTTCACTGTAAGGAAACCAGAGTTGGGACAGCTTCTAAGACTGTTCTAGCTCCCTCGTTTTATAGACAAGGACACTGAGGCTGAGAGGGAAGGGACTTTGCCTAGGCCCACACAGCTGGCTGAAGTCTCTTTTTCTTTTCTCTGTGTGTGTGATTCTGGGCATTGAACTCAGGGGCGTTCTACCTCTGAGCTACACCCCCAGCCCACTTTTTATTTTTTATTTGGAAACAGGATCTCACTAAGTTGCTGAGGCTAGCCACAAACCTGGGATCCTCCTGTCTCAGCCTCCCAAGTACTGGGATTATAAACATGCGCCACCACTCCCGGCCCCATCTCTTTTTTATATTTTTGTTTTGAAACATCATCTCTCTAGGTCGCCAAGAGTCTCACTACATTGCTGAGGCTGTCCTCAAACTTGCAATCCTCTTGTTTCAGTCTCCTAAGTACTGAGATTACAGGCATATGCCAATATGCCGGCCTCTTTTAGAGAATTTTTGTACAGACCCACACAGTCCTGGAACAAAGGCTCCAGGAAGCTCACTTTGAGAAATGTGGCTCTAACATGTTAATCTAACTCCCTCCTGGCCATTAAGCTTCTCTCTCCTGTTTTCTCTTTGGAAGAATCAAGGAACAACATGTAATTGCCCCTCCAGGAGGTATATCTTCAAGTCCTCCACAACCTTATGGTTCCTGGAGAGAGGTGGCAGTCTTTGGACTTCAAAATATTTATTAAGCTGCGTGTGGTGGCACATGCTTGTAATTCCAGTATTTAGGAGGCTGAGACAGGAGAATCACAGGCTTGAAGACAGCCTATTTAGTGAGACGCTCATCAATCTAGTGAGATCTTATTTCAAAATAAAAGTAGGGCAGGGGTATAGCTCAGAGGTAGAATGCCCCTGAGTTCAATCTCCAGTACCACATACACAAAAACACACACACAAAAAAATGTAAACCCCCCCCCACATTTATTAAGGTACAGCTTAGCAATAGAGTGCTTACGTAGCATGTGTGAAACCCTAGGTTCAATTCCCAGCTCCTCAAAAAACAAACAAGCCTGGGCATGGTGGTGCACACTTGTAATCCCAGTACTTGGGAAGCTGAGACAGGAAGATGACAGGTTTGTGGCCAGCCTCAGCAACTTAGTGAGACCCTGTTTCAAAATAAAGAATAAGAGCCGAGCCGGGCGTGTTGGCGCACGCTTGTAATCCCAGCATTCGGGAGGCTGAGACCGGAGGATCCGGGTTCCCGGCCAGCCTCAGCTACCTAGTGAGGCACTCCGCAACTTAGTGAGACTCGGTTTCAAAATAAAGAATAAAAAATAGGGCTGGGGGTATAGCTCGGAGGTAGAATGCCCCTGAGTTCAATCCCCAGTACCGCAAAAAAAAAAA
>PVLC010026464.1:0-22686 GCA_004027655.1 Graphiurus murinus | reverse complement strand
GGTACTGGGGGTTGAACTCCGGGGCATTCTACCTCTGAGCTATACCCCCAGCCCTATTTTTTATTCCTTATTTTGAAACCGGGTCTCACTAAGTTGCGGAGTGCCTCACTTAGGTAGCTGAGGCTGGCCGCGAACCCGGATCCTCCGGTCTCAGCCTCCCGAATGCTGGGATTACAAGCATGCGCCACCACGCCCGGCTAATTATTCTTTTTTTTAAACAACTGATTAGTAATAAGAAGGAATTCTCAGCAAAATATTAAAGTTCTTATAAACAAAGCCATAGCAAGGACCATGCAGAAAAAGTGTAAAATATAAAGATGTCTAAAGAAGACAAATTAAATTAATCAAACAAGAGTTCTTTGTCAAATGAGAAAGAAGCAATTTGACAACCTCATTTATATTATAAATTGCCTCTGCACATGTTTACAAATATGAACATTTTGGCTCCAATAATGTGAAGAAAGTGAAGCACATGGAAGAAATATTCTGAAAGAAAAACTCAATTAGCTACTGATGGTGAAGTTAAGACTTCTCCTTAGTTACAGCAACTGGATCATACCTGCAAATTATGAATGATGTGAAATAGATTCAGTTTCTCAGTTCTTAAGTAAACTATTGTACTCCAACAGAATTCCTGTGTACCACTACTGACTGAAATATTAAATCGAAATTCTCAGTTGGATTTCTAGAAAAAAAAAAAACTTGCCTTTTTTTCAACAGAATTTTGGTCTGGTCTAAGAATAATGCTAAAAACTTCAATTTTTTTTCTACATAAACTGCTTCATTTCACTTGAGGATTTTTCCATTCTATAATGGCATTGGATTTTGAGTGCGGAAAGGAGCAAACCATTAACTTCATGCAGGAATTTTACCTTATTTCCTTTGTTAACCTCACAACCAAGAAACTGATATGAAGGCTAATGTGCCAGACATTCTGATGTACATTATATAAACATTGTCTCACTTAACCCATATACCTATATGGTTTATATTGTTATCCATGGTTTACACAGAAGAAAATAGATGGGGAAAGACATTGGTGACTTGTCAAAGGTCATTCAACTAGTAAATGGTCAAGCTAGAATTTAAACTCAGGTATTCCTGCCTCCAGAACACTTCTTTTCCTCATGGTTCAAAGCCATTACTAGTGGTTGTTTCACAGATTAAAAGGGTTTAAATGTTTAAGACATGATCTATTCTTACAGAAGTAGCATTTGGAAGAAGAAATGTTAACTAACTTGGAGTCCTTAAGGAAAATTTCTTTGAAATCTAAGTGTGTGTGTGTGTGTGTGTGTGTGTGTGTGTGTGTGTGTTACTGAAGATTGAACCCAGAGGCATTCTGCCTTTGAGCTACATCCCCCAGCCCTATTTTATTTTTTTACTTTGAAACAGGGTCTCACCACATTGCTGAGGGCCTTGCCACGTTGCTGAGGCTGTCCCCAAACCTGTGATCCTCCTGTCTCAGCCTCCCAAGTACTGGATTACAGTTCTGCACCACCATGCCCAGTTCTGAGAATTTATAGGCAAAATGATATTGTTTCACGTTCATAATAGCTTTTATTGTTTCTTTGAGATTATTTCTGTAAAATTCCTAGTACAGAGCCTGTCACACTGTAAGAGATAACTAGTTTTTTCCCCATAACTCTAGTCTTTGGGGATTGATAAAATCTACTATCTCCTTCATTTTGCTGTGTTTGTCTACATGTAATAATTCTATAATGGACACCTATTATCTTGCTTGCCCAGCACCCCATCTTCTTTGGACAGTGCTTCTCATGTTCACTCCCTAGGGTATACTAAATGATTAGCACCATCCTTCCCCTTCCTCTACCTCCCACTCTGACAATAGCTTCACTGCCAACAGAAAATATTTCTCTGCCCCTTGACTTTGTGGCTAGCCATGCGATTTGCTTTGTCCAGTGGCTTGTGGGTGGGAGTGACAATGTAGGATTTCAAAGGTCTTGGCCATTCTCTGTCTAGCTTACTGGCTGTAGGAGAAATATGACCAATGTGTGGGATGTAGCCATCTTTGTCCCCACAGAGCCATCCCAGCCAACTGGCAGACCTTTAAACACATGAGAGTTGTGTTTAACCACTATTTTGGTGTTCTCTGTTATAGAACAGTATAGTGGCAACGGCTAATTGAGTCTCCCCACTCCAGCCTATCCTACCTCCAATTATAGAGTTCCCACAGGACCTACTCGGTTTTTCTTACAAGATCAGATCTCCCCTTCTGTCATCAGGTAGTCCAGAAGCCATCTGGGCTCTTCTCACTATTTCAAACTTACATGGAGAACATTCTTTGTTGTGGAAAAAAGTCTAAAGTGTAAGACCTGAGACTTGTTATCAACCATATTTGACCACCCTATGTAGAAAGCAGATTTACAGTGAGAAAGAAGACAAGTTTGGAAGCAGAGGGCGACACCTAGGGGCTTTTTAGAGTTTCCACTTGCAGTTTTTCTTAGGTACCTGCTGTATCCTTAGCCTTTCTTAGGTTCTGGGAACCAATAAATTCTCCTTTTATTGACTATGCTATTTTGGTTGGGTTTAATCTGTTAAATTAAACGAGTATTCATGCATTCACATAGTTCTTTTCTTTTTCATTATGATAAAAACAAACATAAAATTTACCATCTTGACTTTTTTGTTGTTGTTGTTTTGATACCAGAGATTGAACTTGAGAACATTCTACCTCTGAACTACAGCCCAGCCCTATTTTATTTTTAAACAGGGTCTCACTAAGTTCCTGAGGGATTTGCTAAGTTGCTGAGACTGTCCTCAATCCTGTGATTCTCTGTCTCAACCTCCCAAGTACTCAGATTATAGGCATGTACCACCATGCCTGGTCATCTTGACTATTTTTATGAGTGCAGTACAATAGTATTATCTTCATACACATTGTTGTGCAACAGATCTCTAGGAACTTTTCCATCTTGCAAAACTGAAATACCATATCCATTAAACAACTCCGTTCCTCTGTCTTCCTACCCCTGGCAACCACCATTCTACTTTGTGTTTGATTACTTTAGACAGCTCATATAAGTGGAATCAAGCAGTATTTGTCTTCTGTGATGGGCTTACTTTCCTTAACAATAAAGTTCTCAAGGTGTGTCCATGCTGTTGCAGATGATGAGATTCCCTTCTTTTTTGAGAGGCACAATATTCTACTGCATGTATAATGTACATCTCCTGATGGACGCTTAGGTTGATTTCATCTCTTAGCTATTGTGAGTAATGCTGCAATAACTAGGAGTGTGAAAATATGCACATATTTTCCATATCTTCTTGATGGTTTCAAAGTAATAATTCTTTATTTTATTTTATTTTGCAGTATTGGGGATTGAACCCAGGGGCATTCTACATCTGAGCTACATCCCCAGCCCTATTTTTTAATTCTTTATTTTGAAACAGGGTCTTACTAAGTTGCAGAGGGCCTCACTAAAGTAGCTGAGGCTGGCCACAAACCTGTGATTCTCTTGTCTCAGTCTCCCAAGTACTGGGATTACAAGTATGTACCACCTCACCATGCCTGGTTTCAAAATAATAATTCTTATTGAGAACTTTACTTCTTCAGTTTGGGGCATGAATAACTCACCAGCAAAACGTACTCCTGAGCTTTCTCACCAAAGATTCTTTGCCTATACTGTAGTTTCCATCTGTCACAATTCCATCCTACCCATAATTTAGGGGATATCTTAATGCCATATTTTCCATGGACCCTTCCTGCATATCCCAATAGACAATCACTTAATCTTAAATCCATAATGTGTCTCTGCCTTTATACAGCTCTCACCACATGTTACTTAGTCCTTTTTTCCCAGTGATGATCTTTCTGATGAAAAGGGACAGTATCATAGAAAACAGTATGCGGGTTTCACAAAAACTAAAAATAGAAATACTGTATGCTTTAGCTTTATCACTCCTGTGTACTTATTCAAAGGATAAAAAGTCAGCACACAAAAGAGAAACCTGCATGCCCCTTTTTATGGTGATGCTGTCCACAATAGTCAAGTTATGAACTCAGTGTCAGTGCTCATGAAATAGATGAATGGATACAGAAAATATGGTGTTTATACACAATGGAGTATCACTCAGCCATAAATAAGAGTGAAATTATGTCCTTTGTAGGACAATGGATGGAACATGAGGACATCATGACCTGACTTGAAAGTAGTAGAGGATTATAGAGGACTATTAGGGAAAGGGGGAGGGGGAGGGAAGAGTAGAGACAGGAGGGTGAGCATGATAAATGGACAATACATGCATGTATGGAAATACTGCAGTGAAGCCCATTGATTTGTACAGTTAGTATGTGTTAATAATTATAATAGGAAAATAAAGAAAAATAGAAAAGATAGTGTCTTACGTATATGTGTGTTTCCTGAAGTACCCTATCATATGCACACCTCACAGACATTTAGTAAAATCTATGCAATTGAAGTAGTCCCCTACTCAAGCTCCTGAGTTAGAGGAAGATCCTCCTCTTAGGTCTGAGCAACCCCACATTTAATCTACCTATTTTATTCTGGAGTCTTTTCAATCATTGCCCATCATTTGAAATTAAAATTAGACTGAAATTAAATCCCTAAATTAAAATTATGTTAATGTTAGCTAGTTTTTCAAAGGTCAAACTACTTATTGCCAAAAGGTCGAATCTGATCCTTCTTAAGTTAAGGTCTATATTAGCCTTTAGATTCTATAATTTAGTGAGAAAGATAGTTTACTCTTTTTCAATCATAAATAAATGGATTTCCTGGTAACCTTCTTAAGGATAGTTAATAGAAAAATTGCCTTGGTTTATTATTCTTGATATTTCTACATAAGAACTGTATGTGTTCAGTCATAGTATGTACGTCACGTGGTAAATAAGTAATTTATATGGCACACAGAAACATTTTTATTTAATATCCATGTGCTTATTTTAATGTGTATTAGGAAAAATACAATGAGCATATCCCACTGTTATTTTCCAGAAGGTAGTAGAGCTGTGGTCATGTGTGGACCACCTCTATCATAGATGCAGGACTCAGGCCTGCCCATCACTTCTGTAAACCTCCAAGGACTGAATCTCCTGACCTCCTGCAACTGTCCACATGCAGGTACCAATTGGACATTGTCATTCACTATTCACTATGCTTTCTTACATTCTGACTTTTCAAGCTCATTCCTGCATTTGTTTTTTTTTGTTTGTTTGTTTGTTTTTTTTTTTTTTTTGGTACTAGAGACTGAACCCAGGGGCATTCTACCTCTGAGCTACACCCCCAGCCCTTTTTATTTTTTATTTTGAGACAAGGTTTTGCTAGGTTGCTGAGAGTCTCACTGAGTTGCTGAGGCTGGTCTCAGACCTGCAGTCCTCCTGTTTCATCCTCCTAAGACTGAGATTACAGGTATGTGCCACTATGCCTGGCTCATTCCTGCATTCTTTTTAGAACTAAACTGAAATGCCACTAAGAGAAGTCGATAACTGTTAAGTACTGAGGTGTGACAATGGCTGCCCTGAAAACATCATCTAGTCACCCTCACATGCACCAACAAAAGCAAGACAAAAAGCTGAGCAAGCACTTGATGATTAGGGAAATTATTTAAATGATGCTTTTTCAAATTGTCATTCTCATGGGCCTATGTCCTTTAAATTCTCGCTCAGATTATCATTGACTTTCTAAGGATATGAGCAGAGGTGATGGGAACCAGTGAGGATCATTTATTTTAATTTATTTTTAATTGGTGCATTGTAATCATACATCTTTGTTAGGTACAAGCTGGTAAAAGCATACATGCACACATTTCTCATTTAACCCTTCCCCAATTCCTGCCCCACTCCCTCACCCTCCTTCCTTCTTAGGTTCAGTTTAGTGATTGATTTTGATATGTTTGTGAAAGTACATCATGTGCATTAGGGTGTTCCTCCCCTCCCGCATCACCTTCAGTTAAGTCAACTTCTTTGCTCATCTAAGGTTTCTCCTTCTTCATCTGGAGGCCCTCTTATGCCCCATCTTCTCCCTAGCATCCGCATATTAGGGAGAACATATGATTTTTTACTTTTTGTGACTGACTAATCTCACTTAACATAACGTTTTCCAGTGGAAGCCTAAATCTTTCTGAAGGAATGACCAGTCTACAAAATGGTTTGTATGAAAGATTTACAAATTAGAACATCTTATTAATATATTTGTATATTTGAACAGTCTGAAATGATCCTTACAATGTGAATTTACTTTATACATAAAGACCAAGTGGATGAGAGCCAGAAAAACAGAGCGATAGGCACATATCTTGATCATGCAGAGTTCTATTTACCTAATCTATGAAATTCTCTAAACATATTTTGAACAATAAGAAAAATTTTAGTAGGGCATGGTGGCACATGCCTGTAATCCCAGTACTTGGGAGTCTGAGACAGGACGATTGAAGGTTCAAGGACAGACAGCAACATAGCAAGACTCAGCAACCTAGTGAGACCCTGTTTCCAAAATAAATAAATTAATTAATTAAATAAAAAAGGCTGGGGGTGTAGCTGGGAGGTAGAATACCCTTGGATCCAATCCCTAGTATCACCAAAAAAGAAAAAAAAGAAAGAAAAATACTTATTTCCCCCCATGAATTGGTAAGCAGTGAATGGATCAAGAAAATTTTATTTCTTCTATTATTTTCTATTGCTTTTTATAGCAATTGATACACATTTTCCATTGAAATGATTAATAGCAAGTGATAGTGCTTCATTATTAATAATTATTATTACTGCATTTCTGGTACAGTTTTCCTTTCTTTGAGTCATTGAAAGCTGGATTTCTATTTTGAAAAGGATAGAAGAAGAGGGGAAAGGAGGTTAATGGGATAAAAAAATTCCCCTCCACTTACAGTTGATTTTGCATAAGTGAAATTTGTACATCAGGAGCCCTGTCAAGAATTTTCTTCAGCTGTCTCAAAGTTTAGAATTGATGGGAAGGAGCCTCCCTTTAAAGTTTTCCTGTCCTTTGGCATGTAGAGTATCTTAAAGTATTTTTAAGTTGTCAAATATAATATAATAATCCTAATAATGGGAAGTTATAGAAAAGCAAAAGAAAGAATAAACTCATAATCCTATAATCCATAGAAAAATCACTATAAATAGTTTGGTATGTTTTCTCCACCTACACTTTTTTTTTGGCTTGCATAGTTGAACTGTGATGCTATGAACTCCCAAATACTTTCCTTGAGTATCATTAAAATATGCTTTTAAAATTAATTAAATATTAATATCTAAAATATTAAACATAAGGGAGGGAAAGAGGTGGGAATTGGGGAAGGGTCAAATGAGAGATGTGTGCATGTATGCCTTTACCAGCTTGTACCTAACAAAGATGTATGATTACTGTGCACCAATAATAATTTAAAAAAATATTAAACATGAGTCTAAATAAATTTATTTCCTTTTAACTGCATTAGATATTATTGAACATTTTATTCAATGAACTAAGGAAGACTAGGCTGTAATAGGATCAACTATGCCAAATATGATTTGATAAAAGTCTTTAACGACCTTTTTGAATAAAGTACACCAAATATGAAATAAATTAGTAAAGTTTTGCAGATGGATTTTATCCAGTGTGTCAAGAAAGAATGTGGTAGTTCATCAAAAATCCAACTTACATTTAAAAGAATGACCATAAGTCTGCCATATTGTCTCTGATACCTTAGATTTGGACTATTCAAAAATGGGCCCAAATATCCCCCAAATTGGCTAAAATTTATAGTATACAATCATGGGCTAAAATATAAGTGTTTTGGTAAGCTTCACTTTCCTTAAAAAAAAAAGGTGGGAAAAGAGTAGAAGTTTGGTGAGTTTAAAGTTTCTTGATTAATTATCCAAGGAAGCCTTCCTAAAACCAGTGTTACCATTTATCCATTTGTTTGGTGCCCTGAAGCTATTTATACGCAGGGCAATGTACAAAATTGAGATTTGGGGTGGAAGAATACTATTCTTTGTGAGTCAAGAGAATAACTACTGTGAATGCAGGCTCATTCTCTTAGAAATCAAATTTAGGAAAGGTCACATATGGGAGTGGGCAATCAGGGATGGACCCCTTTTTATTCATGCAGTCTCCACGATCTAGCGTTGTTCATCAGTGATCTGAAATTCACCTCCCTAGGTTCTTAAGTCTCTATCAAGCTCTTAGGAAATAAGATAAAGCTGACCTTTAATGCACACCTCACAGGAAGCAGGGATGATTCAGCCTTTAGCACCCTTTCCCCCAGCAGAACTGAATGAGCTAGAAGGTGCTTCAGGCTGAGAATTAAGCAGTGACTTGCAGGTCGTACTATCCTGTGAATGATCCAAAAGATTGATAGTGTTTTATTACTCTTCAACGAATCTACATTGCTCTCTACGAATAATAGGATTATCAACTCAGTGGTTGGGAAAATTAATAAGATAAAGTGACACTTCATTTACCTGGCATATTTGAAGAAAGAATGAAAGTATCTTCAAGATAATTAAAACTTATTACTTCAAGTTAATGTAACAGTGGGACATGCTATATATATGTATATATATATATTTCCCTCAATACACATTAAAGTAAGCACATGGCTATTAAATATTAAATAAATGGTAATAGCCATTACCATGCAAAAGTTCAATATTTGGGATGTTGAGTATTTTCTGTACTTTCTTAAGTAATATGAAATTTAAATTGTAGATTTCTCTCTCTCTCTCTCTCTCTCTCTCTCTCTCTCTCTCTTTCATGTAGAGTACTGGGAATTGAATTGAACCCATGAATATTCTACCACTGGGAACTGAATTGAACCCAGGAATATTATACCTCTGAGCTACACCCCTAGCCCTCTTATATCTTTTATTTTGAAACAGGGTCTCATTAAGTTCCTGAGGGCCTCACTAAGGTGCTAAGGCTGGCCTTGAATCTGCCATCCTCCTGTATCAGTCTCCCAAGTACTAGGATCACAGCTGTGTGCCACCACGCACAGCTTTAAGTTGTAGTTTTCTTAATTACACAGAAAGGTAGGGCAGGTGCAGACAACAAGTTGAGCATCATTGTTGAAGCAAAGTGGATATGGTGAGGGTACACACATCATCCAGGATGCTGGGAAAGCAGCAGGTATTTGAAAGAGGGATGCGGGTACCATGAAATCTAGTTTACAGGTGGGTCAGTTTGGACTGAAGGAATAGGCAAGAAACTTGCAGCACTGACCCAGGTGAGATGAGCTCTGTTCTACATGGGTTGCCATTCAGGGGGTGAAACTTGCAAAAGTGTGGATCTGAGGTTACTTCTCAGTGCCCTTAACTGTTTTCATATCTTTCCATGAACATTTTATTCTTTTGCACTTTAATTTTTAAGTAGAATATCTTCTTTGCCACATCAGGGTCTTTGGTGGTAGTTAACAGTACCCTCTAGTCACAGTCCTGGCCACAGGATGTGTGAACGTATGGGAGGCCTCACTGAATGTGCAGCTCCTGGGTTAGGCCTGTCACAAAAGAAGGACAGGAAACTGTGGGGAGAAAGCCACTTTCCTAGTCAAACATTTATGAAATATATTTGTATTCTGCCAAGAATTGGGGAATTGTTCCAAAGTGTGTCTCCTGTTATTTGATTTAGGAAAAACAAACAAAATCCCTCCTATCTTCTCTTTGATTGTCTATGTAATGACAATTCTGTCATCTTAGTTTGGTTTGTGACTGTCCAAGAAAGAGGGGATATGTCCTTTCCAGGCAGGCAGTAGAGGGTTGTTCCAGCCCCACTCTATCCCTTGTTATATAGTAGGCCTTTTTAAATGGGGCACCTGTTTTGTACCCAAGTATAGAGAAAGACTGGACTGTACCTTGGTATTTTACCTACCATGATTTGTGTACAAATGTGGGAAGTGTCTTTTCTGAGCACACCTATGCATCCGGGGATTTCCTTTTGATCATGACAGGAAACTGCTGCCATCATCTCTGTTTCAAAATGAACACATCTAACCCCCACCTGTCAGCTAGTCACTAAGATCTGGGATATTATAAATTTCCTCATTCTACAATGTTGATTTACTCATTCCATACAGAGCTTTTTTGATCCTTAAGGTACAAAATTTTAAGTTTCTCAAATCAGGTCTTTCTAATGGGATTTGCGTATTTAGTAGTGCCTCCAAATGGGCATGGGACCTTTACACACTATAATAATGTCCAGACCCTGTCCCTTACGAAAAGCACTCCAAAGAAGCAATAATCTAAGTGAAATTACTGTGCCTGCTATGCAAGCACAAAATCAGGATAAGTTTCCTAGTCCCCTTTTCTAAACACGTTACCACCTTAAACCAGGCCCATTAACAACTGCAGGAATTGCTATGCCACTTCCTTATATAAAGATGGTAGGTTTCCCACTTCTATTCAGAGTCAGAAATTTACCAAATTATTATTCAGGGATTTAGCAGTATATTCCTGGTTCTGCTTACCCATTCTCCACACATTTATGTCTTCCTGGATCCTGAAGCAACGTAAATCCCCCCAGGCCCATTCCCTGGAATGGTAGACCACTGTTGCTAGGCAACAGCTCAACATTCCAAACCTGGAGATCCTAATCAATCCATATCAGGGAACCCTGCTATGGTCTGAATGTTTTTGTCCCTCCGAAATTCATACACTAAAATATAATCCCCAATGTGTTGATATTAAGAGATGGAGTCTTTAGGAGGTGATTAGGTGATGAACATGGAACTCATGTGAATGCAATTAGTGTCCTAATAAAAGACGCCTGAGGGAGCTTGTTTGTCCCTCTGCCGCTGAGAACATGTAAAAGTCATCATCTTTTAAGAAGAGAATAAGCTCTCACCAAACCCCAGGTTTGCTAGCACCTTCATCTTGGACTCCCAGCCTCCAGCACTTAGCAATAAATTTTTTTTTAAATTTTTTCATGATTTATTTAGCAATAAATTTCTGTTGTTAATAAGTTACCCAGTCTGAGGTATTTTGTTATAGCAGCCCAAACAGGCTAAGACAAACCCCTTTCAGCAGCCAGTTAGTTTAGGACAATGTTTGTCGCCCCCAGACAGAAAGACTGGAGGTATTTTCAATCCACGAAAGGCAGGTACATTTATAGAAAACCATAATTGCATAAGGGCTACACTTCTACATTCTTCTGTTCTACCTTTTAGTTCCCCAAAATGGGAAAGTTGGAAAAAAGTCTAAAATATTGCATTGCATTATAATATATTTGCCCAATGATGTGTTATACAAACAAGAGCTTGAAATATACTTACTAGTTTAATATATATTTTCAGGATCATGCATTTTATATTTAGTCACTCTTTTCCAAACTGAAATAATTTTGAAAATAAAATGGAGTGTTATTTATAATTACACTGGGGCAAGTTTAAATTGGGCTTTCCTGGGCAAACCCAGATGGCAGCCCTGCCTATTGGGATGTTCTAAGCAGACTTAGATTGTGGAAAACAACCAAAACAGAGTCTCAGTCCTTTCAAGAATGTTTATTGTAATTGTGACCAAGACAGGTATTTTTATTCATCAACACTCCACACAATTAGAGTATTTCACACCAACTTATCTTTTTTTTTTTTTTTTTTTTTTTTTTTTTTGTGGGGGTGGTGTGTGGGGGGAGATTAGAACAACCGGGAAAGGCATGTTGGGCAGTACATTTACCATGGAGCTCATCTGGCTGTGTCGAGGTCTTAGACCCGAGTCAGTTGTGAGTCTGTTCCAGGTCTTCAGGCTCACCTTAACCAGTGCTGAACCAGAACCAAAGGTGAGGATTTTCTTGATGGCTGCCAGCATCGCTGAACCAGTCAGCGTTCAGCCTCATTATCAGTGGTTGGAATGGCAAGGTGGAAGGCTCCTTAGCAGAAGAAGATGCAGGTTTTCAGTCTCAGGTGCTGGCAACTATAGTCCTCAGGTTGCTTAGGGACTCCATGTGGTTGTTAAGGTGCTTCTGGGCAGCTGGATGGCAGGCTTTGCTCTGGTGTGTTGCCTACCATCCCTGGGTGTTGCACTTTGTGCCTGGTGCCTGTGTGAGGCCCCGATAGCCTGAGTGTGTTGTGCCATGCCTGTGTGTGCTGCTAGAGTTATGCTTGCGTACTGTACGTCATCTATGAGCCACACCCCTGTGTGCTTTGGGAGTTAAGTCTCTCTTTGTCTTTAATGGAGCCCTTTAGGGGGAAAAAAAATCTGGGCATGGTGGCGCACGCTTGTAATCTCAGTACCTGGGAGGCTGAGACAGAAGGATCCCAGGTTTGTGGCCAACCTCAGCTACTTAATGAGGACCTTTGCAACTTAATGAGACCCTGTTTCAAAATAAAGAATAAATAATAGAGTTGGGGGTGTAGCTCAGATGTAGAATGCCCATGGGTTCAATCCCCAGTTCTGAAAAAAAGAAAAAAGGAAGAAAGAGAAAAAAAGTGCTCCATACAGGGGAGAAAACCAAGACACTTTCTGATTAGCAAATTAAGTTACACTAATTACACATGAGATTTTATATGATTGACTCTCATTATTGATGAATTCAATATTTCCTGTTTGCCCTCTAGATATTTACTTGTAAACCTCAAATAAATACTCTTGGCACTTTGGTGTGGTGGTCATTCACAGATATGTGAGAAATTTCATCATTTCGCTTACAAGTTCCCAGCTAAGGTTGACGAAGGAAGGCAATGCTCTGCTTTTTTTCTTTTCTTTCTTTCTTTTTTTGGGGGCACTGGGAATTTAACCCAGGGATATTCTATCTCCAAGATATATCCCCATCCCTTCTTAGTTTGTTTCGAAATAGATTCTCACTAGATTGCTTTCTGATGGTGATTTTACTGTTTAAAAAGCCCCCCCCCCCAATTGAAGAAGATCTTAGAAGATGGAAAGGTCTCCCTTTGCTCTTGGATAGGCAGAATATTATCAAAACAGCCATTCTACCAAAAATTCAGAAAACAATTCCATTCACAATAACTTCAAAACCAGTAAAATACCTAGAAATAAACCTAACCAAGGAAGTAAAAGACCTCTGCAATGAAAATTATAAAATACTAAAGAAAGAAATTGAAGATCTTAGAAGATGGAAAGACCTCACTTGCTCTTGGATGGCAGAATAAATATTATCAAAATGGCCATTCTACCAAAAGTGATCTACAGAGTCAATGTAATACCTATCAATAGACCAATGTTATTCTTCACAGACCTAGAAAAATCAGTCATAAATTTCGTATGAAGAAACAAAAGACCCAGAATAGTCAAAGCAATTCTCAGCAATAAGAACCATGCAGGAGGCATCACAAATCCTGACTTCAAATTATACTACAGAGCTCTAGTAATAAAAACAGCATGGTATTGGCACAAAAAAAAGACACATAGACCAGTGGAACAGAATAGAAGATAAAGAAACAAACCCATACACTTATAGCCAATTGATTTTTGACAAAGGTGCCAAACATATATGTTGGAGAAAAGACTGCCTTTTCAAAAAATGATGTTGGGAAACCAGTTCTCTATTTATAGAAAAATGGAATTAAATCTTTACCTCTCATCCTGCACAAGAGTCAGCTCCGGATGGATCAGAGACCTGGAAATTAGACCAGAGATTTTGAAGTTACAGGTAAAAACTTCCTCAATAAGACCCCCAAAACTCAGAAAATTAAAAATAATAATAATAAGTGGGATGACATTAAACTAAAAAGCTTCTGCACATCAAAGGAAATCATCAAGAGTCTAAAGAGAGAGCCTACAGAATGGGAGATCTTTGCCAGTTATCCCTCTGATAAAGAACTAATATCTAGAATACACAAAATACTTAAAAGACTCAACATTAAAAAAAAAAACACTAAAGCCAGGAGTGGTGGTGCACGCTTGTAATCCCAGAATTTGGGAGGCTGAGACAGGAGGATCCCAGGTTTGCAGCCAGCCTCTGCTCCTCTGCTACTTAGTGAGGTCTTTCATAACTTACTTGAGACCCTGTTTCAAAATAAAGAATAAAAGATAGTTCTGGGGGTGCAGCTCAGAGGTAGAATGCCCCTGGGTTCAGTCCCCAGCACAGAAAAAAAAAATTAAGAAATGGGCAATCGAACTAAATAGACACTTCACAAAAGAAGAGATACAAATGGCTAATACATGAAAAAATGGTCAGCATCATTAGCAACTAGGGAGATGCAAATAAAAACTACATTAAAATTCTATCTAACTCTAATCAGAAAGACAAATATTAAGAATACAAACAACAATAAATGCTGGTGAGGATGTAAGGAAATAGGAACTCTTCTACACTGATGTTGGCATTGCAAATTAGTTCAGCCACTATGGAGATCAGTGTGGAGAGTCCTCAGAAAATTGGGAATGGATCTATCATATGATCCAGCTATACTACTCCTGGGTATCTTTTCAAAGGGACTGAAATCAGAAAATTATAGTAATAAATGCATATCTGTGTTTATAGCAGCAGAATTCACAATACCAAATTATGGAACCAACCTAGATGTCCATCAACAGATGAGTGGATTACAAAATTATGGGATGTACATGCAATGGAATTCTACTCAGCAATAAAGAAGAACAAAATAATGTCATTTACAGGACAACGGATGGACCTGGAGAACATTGTGTTAAGTGAGGTTAGTCAGTCACAGAAAGTGAAGGGTCATATGTTTTCTCTCACATGAGGAAGCTAAGGATTAATCAGAATACCAGAGGAACTTCAGATAATGGAGGAGAAACTTCAGTGGAGCCAGGGAGGTGTTCTAGGGGAAGGAGGGGGATAGGGAGGGAGAATCAATGAAGGAAACACTTCCATAGACTTTATGAATATATGTGAGAACAGCAGTATCAACCTCAGTACCCTGTAGGGGGAAGAGGGAAGTGGAGAGGGAACCTGGAGAAAGCCCAACAAGTGCTGGGTGCATGTATGCCACTATCACTGTGAACCGCATTATGATATGAGACTATAATGCACCAATAAAAGTATAAAAAAAGGCCCCCTAAAAGCGGGCATGGTGGCACACACCTGCAATGCCAGTATAGCCTTGGAATACTGTGTAGTGTTCCTAAGTGCAAGAAGGCTATGATATACCTTACAGAGAAAATATGCATTAGATATGCTTCGTGCAGGCATGAATTGCATTACTGTTGATCATAAATTCAATAGTAATGAATTGATAGTATATATTATATAAAAGTATCTTTAAACAGAAACATATAAAACATCGATTGATGAAAATGTGACACTCACAGGATAAAAACAATTAAAGTAATTGATGAATTTAACTTAAAATTTTTGCTCTTAAAAGACATTGTTGACAAAATCCAAAGACAAGTCACAGAAGAGGAGAAAATACTTGCACAACCCATATCTGATAAAAGACTGGTTTCCAAAATATATAAAGAACTCTCAAAACTCAATAAAAAATCAACTCAATTAAAATGGGCACATAATTTGTATATACAGATTGGCAAAGAAGAGATATGCATAATAAACAAACACATAAAAAGATGTTTAGAGCTGAGTGTCATGGCACACGTCTGCAATCCCAGTACTTGGGAGACTGAGACAGGAGGATTGCAGGTTTGAGGTTTGAGGCCAGTGTATGGTTACTTAGTAAAATCCTGTTTCAAAATAAAATAGAACTGAAGGTGTAGTTCAGAAATAGAATGTCCCTGGATTCAATCCCCAATAACACACACACACACACACACACACATACACACACACACACACACACACTAGATGCTTGGAACCACCACTAGCCCCATTGTGTAAAAGTATTTGCACTGAGCTCTCCATAAATTTCATCTCTACTGTCCAGATTACTGCAAGATTTGCCAAAGTCCTTTCCTTAATTTTCTAACTCACTGCAATCTCCTTTCTACATCGATTTCTTTTCTGAAACTGTTCTCAGGGGAAATTGAGTATCATCCAATCCAATGCTTCTTTTTCATTTTTATCATATTTTACTAGAAGCACTGGAGGTCGGCCACACTTTTCTTTTTAGATCTCTTCTTCTCATCTTTTAGGTCAACATTCTTTAGTTCCACTCAGTAGCCCTCTTACCACTGTGTGTCCTTTCTGGTTTCTCTTATCCTGATTGTGTGTGAGTGTGTGTATGTGTGTGTGTGTGTGTGTGTGTGTGTGTGTGTTACTCAAGATTGAATCCAGAGGTATTCTACCTTTGCGATAACACCTCCAGCCCTATTCTATTTTGAAACAGGGTCTCACTAAGTTGCTGAGATTCGCCTCAAACCTGCAGATCCTCCTGTCTGAGTCTCCCAAGTACTGGAATTACAGGTGTGCACCACCACACCTGGCTTCTTATTCTGATTTTGATTTTAATACTACCGACATGCTAAAATCTTCCACATTAAGATCTTCTTCTGAAACGTCTCTCATAAATTTGCCATTGTCCATGGGGGCCTAAGAAACAGCTTTCTCTGAACAGGCAGTAAACTTCTCCAGAGCAGTGTATCTGAAACCAAATTCATCCTTTTGTGTGTGCTCTGTTAATTTCGCCAGCAAAAATAACCAGCAGAGTCATCCTCCGTGCTCCTAGATCCCTCACCTTCCATGCAGGCTGCTCACCGTGGGATCCCTGGGCTTGCCATCCTCTTGTTGGTCACCAGGTTTATCCCATCCCTTCTACACAGTTCTCCATTCTTCCTCCTACTCTCAGTTTTCACCACCTTGCCTTTGCTCTAGACCCCAATCAGCTCTTGATTTTTCAATAACCTCCTGATGGACTGTTTTGTTTTGTTTTATTTTTTCACTGTTAGGAATTGGACCCAGGGTAATGCCAAGTGCTCTACCACTGAATTACAACCCAACCCTCTCCCCATTAAATTTTCTTTTGAAAATAGGTTGCCCTGGCTGGCCTTGAACCTGTGATCCTCCTGCCTCAGCCTCTTGAGTAGCAGGGATTACAGGCACGTACCACTATGTTGTTCCAGTGTGTGTGTGTGTGTGTGTGTGTGTGTGTGTGTGTGTGTACCACTAAACAGCCAGGGGCTGGTCTTCCTTCCCTTCCCTCCCCTCCCCCCTCCTTTTCCCTCCCTTCCTTCCTTCTTTTCTTTCTCTTTTTGTAGCACTGGGGATTGAACTCAGGGGTATTCTATCTCCAAGCTACACGCCCAGCCTATATAAAATAGGGTTTAATTTTGAAACAGGGTCTGACTTTTCTTTCTTTTTTTTTTTTTTTTTTTTGGTACTTAGATTGAACTCAGAGGCATTCTACCTCTGAGCTACATCCCCAGCCCTATTTTTTTTTTTAATTTTTATTTTGAAACAGTGCCTCACTAGGTTAATGAGAGTCTCACTACTTGCTGAGACTGTCTTCCAACCTGCAATCCTCCTGTCTCAGCCTTTCATGTACTGGAATTACAAGTGTAAACCACCACTCCCAGCTTCAGGGTTTTGCTTAGTTGTTAAGAGCCTTGCCAGACTGCTGAGGCTGTCCTTGAGACCTTGCAATCCTCCTCTCTCAGCCTCCCAAGTACTGGGATTACAGATGTGTCCCTGGTGCCCAGCTTCCTTCTAATTTTGATGATGTTATTTCTCTGCTTAGCAATGTTTGCTATCTCTTTTTTGCCTGTAAGATCAAGGTCAAACTCAGCAGAAGCACAAAGCAGATTTCATGCTGCCATTGACCAAATACTCCAGGTTATATATGACTCTCCTCAACCTGGACAAACAACTTGTCCATCCTCAAACATCCACATCACTTGCACTTTCTGTTCTCTGTAATGACACATTTCTTCATATCTTTTTTCACAGCTTATAACTAATCATGAAATCCCAGTTGACAGTCACAGTCATTTCTTCTGTATGGTCTTCAAAGACACCTTTATTCATACGCTGCAATTGGCCTCAACCTGGCTGCTCATTATAATCATTGAGGTGGGAAGGGGAGATCTGTGAGAAATATCAATACCCAAGCCTCTACTCACAGAAATTCTGACCTACAAATTGGCCAACAGGTTGAGAATGGAGGTATAAATCAGTGGTGGCATGTATTTAGCATGCATGAGTCCCTGGGTGTGCAGTTCCCAGCAAAACACATACACACACACACACACACACACACACACACACACACACACTTTGGAATAGATGGCCAACAGGTGTATAAAAGTGTACTCATATCACTAACCATCAGAGACTACAAATCAAAATCACAATGAAATATCAACTCACACCCGTTAGGATGGCTATTACCAAAAAAGATAAGAGATAACAAGTGTTGATGAGAATGTGGAGAGAAAGGAATCCCTATACACTGTTGGTGGGAGCATAAATTGGTACTGTCATGAACAACCATATGGAGATTCCTAAAAAATTAAAAATAGAGTCTGGCATGATGGCGCACACTTGTAATCCCAGTACTGGGGAGGTTGAGACAGGAGGATCACAGGTTCAGAGCCAGTCTTGGCAACTAGGAAGGCCCTCCACAACTTAGTGAGACCCTGTTTCCAAATAAGAAATAAAAAATTGGGCTGAGGATATAACTTAGAGGTAGAATGTCTCTGGGTTCAATCCCTAGTACCAAAAAAAAAAAAAAATTAAAAATAGAACTCATACATGACCCAGCAATCTTTCTTCTGGGTATATACCCAAAAGAAATGAAACCAGCGCCACACTGAGATATCTGCACTTCTGTGTTCATTGCAATATTAGTCATGAGAGCCAAGTACGGTCCATTGATGGATGGATGGATATAGAAATTGTGTGTGTGTATACATAATTCTACATATGTATGGAATGTTACTCATCCATTTGCAGCAACAGGGATGCACCCTGAGGACATGCCGAGTGAAGTATGTCAGACAAAGAAAAATATGGCATGATCTCACTTAGATGTGGAATCTTAAAAAGCTGAATTTGTAGAAACAGAGAGTAGAATGGTGGTTACTAGAAGTGGAGGGAGTGGGAAAGAAAGATGTTGATCAAAGAATAGAAACTTTCAGTTATAAGATGAATAAGCTCAGGGGACCTAACAAATGCATAGTGACTACTTAACAATGCTGAATTGTGTACTTAGAATTTGCTTGTGTATTCTCACCACAGAACAACCAGGAGGTGATAGATGTGTTAGCTACTTTGATTGTGATAATCATGTCACAAAATATATCAATATTAAATCATCACATCCTACATAAAAGATAGAATATTATTTGCCAGTTTTACCTCAAACCTGGAAATTCTTTTGTGTACGTATGGTGTTGGGGTTTAAACCCACAGGCAGTCTACCTCTGAGTTACACTTCCAGCCCTATTTTATTTTTTATTTTGAAACAGGGTCTCCATAAGTTGCCGAGAGCCTCGCTAAGTTGCTAAAACTAATCTCGAACTTGCAATCCTCCTGTTTCAGCTTCTCAAGTACGGGATCACAGACATATACCACTGTGCCCAACTTGAAATTTTTAATAAAGAATTATAATTAATACCAATGTTGGTTACAAGTGAAAACTAAGTACCATAATTATAGTGTCAAATTTTTTGACAAATCAAGCATGTTTTACTTCTTAGATGAAACAAATAATTCTAAAGTAAATGGAGAAAAAATACTGACAAAGCAGTTCACTTTCAGTTATCTGGGTTTTCCCAAATAGTGACATAAGAGCCAGTCATTTCAAAATGGACAGTTTGAGTTCCTCTTCAAGAATCGGAAATGTAGGTCAGGGCTCTGCTGACATTTCATTTGCCTCAGAGTTGAAAATCTCAAGTGATTACTGACAAGCCAGCAGGGACAGAAGAAATACAGCCAAAGAGGGCAGCGGCCTGACTCTGAAGTGGAAGTATGTGCTCCAAGCAGGTCGAAAGGTAAAGAGACCATGACCATCCAAATACTTGAAGATGGCTGGATTTTCTTTTGGGAATGCATGGGCCAAGTCATTTTTGCTTACAGTTCTCATGATGAAAGCTGACTCTCTAATATCTTTTGACATAGCACTGCTTTTAATAGTTATCATTGCATATGTTTCTATTAGGTGAGGAGTTAACTTCTAACTAGGAATATTTAGGACTTCTGCTGCTTCTTACTAATATATTTTTTAAAAGAAAGATCTATTGCTAACACATCATGAAAGGGATTTCTACATTCGTAAGTCATGAGGATCCCTGCTTATAAAAAAGTGATCAGATATTTTATACTTTGGGATGAGCCATGAGTTGTTATTTTTTTTGTAGTTGTTTATATGAAAGAATCAAATTTTACTAAACAGATAAAAACAGTAACTGAATAAATGTGTGTGCGTGCGTGCTCATGCATGTGCGTGTGCGTGTGTGTGTGTGTTTTACTGGGGATTTTTGTTTTTTATTTTGAAACAAGGTCTCACTAAATTTCTGAGGGTCTTGCTAAATTGCTGTGACTGGCCTTGAATCTGTAATCCTCTTTATCTTAGTCTCTCAAGTACGGGGATTATAGGCATGCACCTCCATGCTGGGCTTGATGTGGATTATTAAATAACTGAATTATCCAATAATGCAAGTGACTGATTAATTACATAACTCCAGTTGTAAACTAATGACGATACTATTTGGACTTTCTAGCTTGTTTCTTTTGAGCCCCACAGATGAGTGCTCTCTGAAAGTTTAACTGGCGATAGGCACATATGCCTTTACCTTGCTTCATTGTTCATTTTGTATCCTTTTTCTTGGGGAGATCTGAAATTTGGGGCTTTTTTCAGGTTGTATTCATTAAAGATTGATATTTCTAGAGCACGAGACGTGTGTTAATCTGGTCAGGAGAAGAATTCAACATCAGAAGTTTGAGCAGAAAGAAGAGCTGTCTGATGAGAGACACTTCATTAGAATAATTGTATTTTAATGAGAATCAAAGATCCTACTAAGATAATTCACACTGATTTTTGAAGGAAATTACATTCCATTCCTTTGCTGTACTATTCCACGTGGTATTACCTCCTCACATACCAGTAACATTTATTTGCCCTATTTCCTCCTTTCTTTCCTTCCTCTGTCCCTCACAGCCTCCTTTTCTTCCCTCCCTCCTTTTCATTTCATTTCTTTTCTCTTCTCTTCTTTTCTTTGCCCTGCTTTTCTTTTCTTCTCCTCCTCTTCCTCCTGCTCCTTCTCCTCTGGTACTTGGGATTGAATCCAGGGGCAATCTATATCCAAGCTACACCCCCAGTCCTATTTTATATTTCTTTTTATTTACATTTTTGTCCTTTTACCTCTTGTTTTTGACACAGGATCTCACTAGGTTGCAGAGAGTATCACTGTGTTGCTGAGGCTGTCCACTAACTGGAATTCCTCTCATCTCAGCCTTCCAAGTGCTGGAATTACAGGCATGTGCCACAACATCCAGCTCCTATTTTATTTTTTAATTTGAAATTGAGTCTCACTAAGTTGCTGAGGACCTTGCTAAGTTTCTAAGGATGGCCACTGACCTGTGATCTTCCTATCTTAGCTTCCCAAGTATTGAGATGACAGGCATGTGCCATTATGCCTGCCTTCCTTCTTTTTTTTTTTTTTTTTTTTCCTAATCAAAAGTTCTAATCAAAGACAAGAATTGTTAGGAAACATGTAATGGTTTTTTATTTCATTAAACATTCTTCATATTTTTTCCAAAGATAGACAAAAGGCCTTTTCCTGCTTTTGGGCATGAGTCAGGTGACGATTCAATTGGACGTGGTGATAGCTCTTTACATACTCTTCAACTGGTGCCATGGAGGTAAAGTATTTTGCATCTCTATCTTTATTATTCCATGAATAGGACATGAGTGCTTATCATTTTCAAGCATCCTGATAGGATCTCTGAAGAATTAAAAAAAAATAGATTGGGAAAAGTTTTATGTACATAAACAATATATGGAGCAAAATTAAAATGGTCTAACCTCTCTCTAAATGCAGGATTTCTTTCTCAAATATCCCTGATGGTCAGCCGCTGAATCATATTAATTAGTAGTATATTTGTAAACATATTCTATTTTTGGACCATTATAACTATTTGAGTTTAATTCTATTCTACAAACCATTTATTGCTGGTTCTTATGTGCCAGGCTCTGTGGTAGCGTTTTATTCCTCCCAAAACCTTCAGAGTCAGGTCAACAGCCAGCTAGAAGGTTTAGGGAGAACAAGACACCAGTCCTTTTCTAGCTTCTTGAAATAGGTAAACAATAATTAGGACTTCTGCCTAGACATTTAAGTGATTAATATAAAATAGAGAAATAAGGCAGGCCTGTTTGATATGACTTTACTTTCTTTCTTTTTTTTTTTTTTTGCGGTGCTGGGGAATCAAGCCCAGGGCCTCAAGCATACTAGGCAAGTGAGTTAAACCTCCAATGAGTTATACCCTATGCTGCTTAATGAGTTTAAATTATTGAGTTATGGTTATAAAAATAATATATCCATTATGTAATTTTAAAAGATAGGCATATACAATTTTAAGATAAAAACATAAATTATTGTTAATATCTTAGTGTATTTCTCTTTAATTCATCCATCTATTTATTTCTAATATTGATCCTGTATTAAATATGTTGTTTTGCAACTTGCTTTTTTTTTTTTTTTTTTTTTTTTTGCGGTACTGGGGATTGAACTCAGGGGCGGTCTACCTCCGAGCTACACCCCCTAGCCCTATTTTTTATTCTTTATTTTGAAACCGGGTCTCACTAAGTTGCAGAGTGCCTCACTAGGTAGCTGAGGCTGGCCGCGAACCCGGATCCTCCGGTCTCAGCCTCCCGAATGCTGGGATTACAAGCGTGCGCCACCACGCCCGGCTT
>PVLC010026463.1:0-13644 GCA_004027655.1 Graphiurus murinus | reverse complement strand
AATTCAATTTTAAAATGTGCAAATGACTTGAAGACTTACTTCATTGAAAAAGATAGATGGAAGAGGAACACATGAAAAGATGTTTGACAGTATTTATTATTGATATTCAAATTAAGCCCACAATGAGATATCACTACACACTTCATCCTATGAGTATATTTTAAAATACTGACATAATTGTTACTGTGAATATGAAATTTCACAATCACTTGGGAAATGGATTGGCAGCTTCTTATAAAGGCAAAAGTGTACTATCATGTGACCTGGCTATCCCATGCCTATGTTTTTACCTAGGAAAAACTCAGTTCACCCAAATCCTATCACAAATGTTTATACCTGGTGGGTTCACAATCATCAAACTCTTGAAATAATCCAAATGCTCTTCAATAAGCAAATAAATAAACAATCTACAAGACAGCCATATAATCAATGAAAATATATTGATCTATCTGCTTGGAAGAATCTCAAAACTTTATGCTAAGTGAAAGAAGACAGTCTCAAAATTTGCACACTTTATGACTCCTCTGGGAGGCCTTCAGGTCTCTGAGTGTGTGCACCTTCTTTTCTCTTTCACTCCCTGGCCATGAGGGGAAAGTTTTGCTCCATCAATTCAACTGCCATAATGTGCTACTTCATGACAGATAGAAATCAAACCAAGCCAATGGATAAGAGAGTGCAACCTCAAAACTACGAGCCAAAATAAACCTTTTCTCTTTATAAGTTGATTATTTGGGGTATTTGATACAGTAATGGAAAGCTAACGCAGAGACTTTTTCTTCTTTTCTAATAAAAAATATCTAACCTTGCACATTTCCCTCTAAGCCTGGCTCAATATGCTTCCCCAATTTGTAATGACTTTTCAGGCTTGTTCAGTTGAAAATATTTTCTAATTTCCTGAAATTTCTTATATGGTCCATAAATTATCTAAAATTATGTTATTTTTGCTGTGCATGTACACGCCTGTAATCTCTGTGCTTGGGAGGTTGACAAAGAAGGATCACAGGCTCAAGGCCAGCCTCAGCAATTTAGCAAGGCCCTATTTCAAAATAAAAAGAAAATGTTCTATACACACACAATGGAGTTTTATTCAGCCATAAAGAAGAACAAAACTATGTCATTTGTGGAAAATGGCTGGAATAAGAGAATATTATGCTAAGTGAAATCAGCCATTCTCAGAAAGTCAAGATTCTTGTGTTTGTTTGGGGTTTTTTGTTTGTTTCTCATATATGGAAGCTAGAAAGAAAAGGTACTTGATGATAATAAGAAGTGAGACTAGTAGATAGTAGGAGGGGAACAGAAAAGGAAGAAGAGGAGGGGGAAAAAGAGGTTCGAAGAAGGAAATAAACCAAATAATATTATGTCCATATATGAAGGCATCACTAAAAAACACGTATTGGAGGAAGGAGGATACTGGGGTGAGATTGAGGGAACCATAAAACACGTGTGCAAATATAAATGTGTCACTTTGAATCTCCCTGCAATATATAATCATATGGCACCAATAAAATCCTAAAAAAATGAACAGGTCTATGGGGATAGCTCAGATGAAAAATGTGCCTGGGTTCCAGGAATATTTGTTATTTTCTAAATATTTGGAGAATATTTTTGTGTATTTCCATAATTAATTTCTAGTATACTTCCATTGTGTCCAGAAGCATATTTCTATGACTTTAATTCCTTTACATCTGTTGTATTATGAACTAGAAAATATTTTCTCTTGGAAAAAAAGTCCATATCATTTGGAAAATATGTTTTGGGGGGTGGAACAATATATAAATATTAACTAGTAGTGTTCTTTCATTTTTCTCTATCCTTTTTGATTTCCTGCTTACTATTTCTATTACATCTCCAAATATAACTGCTAGTTTGTTTACTTTTTCCTTTTAGTTCTGTCAGTTCTTACTTCATGAATTTTGAAGTTCAATTTTAAGTACTCAACTATTAGATCATTATATCTTCTTGGTTTTGACTCTTTTATTCTGTAATGGCCTTCTTAATTCTTGGTAAATTTCCGGCTTACCTGAAACTGGACAAAGCCAGCACTATAGCTTGAATCTTAAATATCAACCATGAGCTGATGGCTTAGTCTCTTGCATGGCACTATATGAACATGCTGTTATCTTTAAGAGATTTTCTAGGCATCAGGGGTGTGCCCCTGAAAGGAATAGTGGGACTATGACCCCTCACATATGTCTCTTTTTTTTCTTCCTAGCCATAATATGAGAAGTGTTGCTTGGCCACACTCTCCTGTCATGATGTAGTGACATGGGCCTCAAAGCAACGGGGCCAAGAAACTGTGGACTAAAACCTATAAAACTATGGGCCAAAATAAACCTGTTATCTTTGCAAGTTGATAATCCTAGGTAGTTGATACAGTAACAGAAAGATGATTACAGTTTTGTCCGCCAAAAACTAAACCAAGTACCATCTTACAATTTAAATAAAATTGCTATGGAATTCTATTTTTTCTAAAATGCAAATGAAACATGTTAATAATCCCAACATTTTCTAGTCATTATTATTTTCTAACTACAAGGGATCATAATTAGGAAGACTGGTAAATGCAAAGAGATAACTTAAGAATGACCTAAATCATTGCAATATCAGCCAGAAAAATTAATGTATTCTAGGTAACCTTGCACAGTTTCTGCATTTTTCCATGCATAGTTATAATATTCCATATACCATAGTAAAACTGAGCACTACACACTTGATATGAAATAATACGGATTATATTAGTATTAATACCATACTAATAACTAAAAAAAAGAAAAAACTTGACATATAAATTGTCAATTTTTCCCAATACTCTAGATGAGGAAAAGTAAACACTGTAGAAAATTTTCTATTTTAGATCAAAATAGAGTCTTCTGGTCAAACAGAGATCATTAAAATTTACTAATGAACCTGTTTTCCCTTTAGAATCTAGAATAAGACTTCGTGATAGTTAAGATATCCGTATCAATACACTTATTCTCAGAAACCATGACAGTATAATTAAGGAGGAAAAACTGACTTAGATTAATGAGAAGACAAAAACTTTAAATTACTTGGGCAAAAATAATAAAAGGATAGGAAAAAGAAAAAGCCTTAAAAAGAATGTGTAGATAGGTTCATTTTAGTTTAGTACATAGCACCTAATACAATGCTAGATACAGGGTAGGTGTTCCCAAATACTGAAATTGAATAAATGAGAGAATAATTTAAAATGAAACAATAAGAAAAATTGGAAAGGAAGGACAAATAAAGTAGCACAGTTCCAATTTATCTTCTAAGCATGTATCCAGGCTTTTTTATATAAGAATTATGCACATGATAAGGATTATCATCCTTTACAAATGTAATATATTTGATTCAGATTATTATACTGTACAACTGGATTAAAGGAAAGCAGGTTGAGAGAAATAGTGGAAAAACAGTTTCTACTACATATAGCAACTGCTCAGATGTTTATTCCTAGTAAATTTAATTATTATTACATACTAAAATATTGGATTACATACTGAAATATTGTTATAGAAATAATTGTGATGTTGAATATTTCTTACATATGTACTTCTAAGATGTAATTTAAATTTCTCATCAATATATAAAAATGCCTCAATAACAGACTGATCATATGGATAGTTAGGTTGGGGCATCTCAATTTTTTCTTTTCCCTGATCATAATTATTAGTACAAATCTCTTTTAACTTTTAAAACTGTCTCAAAAGGTAAAATTAGGATGCCACCCAGGCTGAGCTCAGGGGAATCAGTTCCCAACCTCATTCAGGCTGTTGGCAAAATTCAGTTCCTTGCCTCTGTTTCAAAGAACTAACTTGGTTAGATATCTATATCTTTGAGGTTAAATAAGAGAATTCAATTGAATCTGCAAAATTCCTTCACCCCAGTATCCAAATTCCTGTTTGAATGAATATCCAGGGGTGAGAATTCGAAAGGGCCATATTTAGAGTTCTGTCGACCACACTGAACATATCCCACTTGCATTTCTAAGGTTATCTATGTTAGTCACCGAGCAGCATTTCATGACAACATCTTTCACTCAAATAAGATGACCTCTGGGTATTTAAACTGACCTTAGTTTATATGAAATTACACACATTTAAGGGTGTGCATGCTTCTAATATGTTTGATAATTTCTTCCACTTAAAGTATAAATCCCACTATAAAGCCTGGACAAGTACCCAGTGTCAACTTTGAACCCACCACAAGCTTAGTTGTGTTTTCAATATGGGAAAAACATAATAAATGTATTTGACCTCCTTTTAAATTTTAATTATGCTAAGAATTTACTCCAAAAGTAAGATTTACATATAAAAAAGCCTTATCCTTAGCCTATTTTAAGGGATTACAAATTGTTAGAACTGCATATTAAACTAATATTGTTTTTCAGTACAAACCATATAGTTCTAACCAAAAAGGTATTAGAGAGTTGACCTCAGTAATGTCTTTTCGTATTTTTAGCCTCTGAAGTTCTCTGTGCTTTAGGTGCCACCATGCAAGGAAAATGTCACACTGTTGTTTAACGAAAATTAAGCTACTTAAAAATTTGGCTTGATTTCCAGGAAGATGGCGTCGGAGTGAGACACCTCTCCTTAGGCGCTGTGAGCTTGATTCAAATCTGCCAGAAAAGCAGCTTCTTGACAGAAGAAAAAAAGCAACAAAAAAGTGAACAACACTACAAAAACTGAAATACAGCTGACCAGAATGCAGAAAGCCGACCAGGGAGAGCGAAGAAGCCTGTCTGCGTGGCAGTGGTGCCATGCCACAGAGCGGTGGCTGCCATTGAGCCAGCCCTTGGCGTGGGGTATACTAACAAAGAAATATATAATGATTTTCTGCATTCCCAGCAACCAGAGGCGAAGTAAGCGACTCCTGAACTCCACATCCTAACCAGGCAGCATATCACAGCACCTTCCACAGTGACCAGCTTAAGCCTGCATAGGGCCACTTCAGCTCACCTCTCCCTCCAGAGCTGGAGCAGTGATCAACTGCACTGCAGAGCTTGAATCAAAACTGCTGCAAAAGCAGCTTCTTGATGGAAGGAAAGATAAGCAAAACAGCAGAAAAGTGAACAAAGCAACAAAAACAGCTGATCAGAACCCAGAAAGCAGACCAGGGAGAACAAAGAAGGAGACGGTGCATGCACTGCAGTGGCAGCTGCCATTTTGTCAGCCGCCCACAGCAGCAGAGATCTACCCAAAAGATCTGCAGAGGCCAAATCATGATTGTTTTTTTTTTTTAGCTTTTGCTAGACCCTAGAAGTCAACACCAGAAACCCACCAAAGGTACCAATAGAGTGGGCAGAAGAAGTCCCAGAGTAAATGTATTCAGTACAAGATACCATTCACAGAGAAAAAATAAAAATAAGAAACCTATAAATTCAGAGAAAGCATGCAAGAGCAGCAAACATATAAATTTAAGAACAGGGAACCATGGGAAGGAAAAATAGCAAAGAAACAATGAGTCAACACAACCCCACAATAACAGAACTCAATGACACTGAATGGCAGAGATTACCAGAAGAACAATTCAGATCTTTAATAATAGAAATGATACAAAATTTCCAGAAAGAATGCAGAGAGACCTGGAAAAAAATAAAGGAACAAATAAACAAAGAATCTGACACCCTGAGCAGGAATCATAGAGAAGCCTTGAGGGAAGTGAAGGATGTGAAAGATGCAATAATACAAGTGAAGGCATCAATACAAACTATAAACAGTAGATTAGACCACATGGAGAATAGAATATCACTCCTAGAAGATGACCATTCCAAAAATGAATCCATTGTACATAATCTAGAAAAAAAATTATGACAGTATAAATGGGATATCAATGAGATATGGGTCAACTTTAAAAGAGCTAACCTAAGAATAATAGGCACAGAAGAGGGATTAGAAGTTGAAACTAATGGAATAAACAACCTTTTCAAAGAAGTAATATCAGAGAATTTTCCAAACATAGAAAGAGAAGTAGACACACAGGTACAGGAAACATATGGAACTCCCTTTAGACAAGACCAAAGAAGAGGTTCACTATGCAACATAATAATAAAGCTGACTAATTTAGAGGCTAAGGAGAGAATCTAAAGGCAACAAAAGTAAAAGACCAAGTGACATTTAGAGGCAAACCAATTAGAATCACTCCAGACCTCCCAAATCAAGTCATGAAAGCCAGCAGGAGCTGGAGTAACATATTCCAAACTCGGAATGAAAATAACTTGCAGCCAAGATTTTCTTACCCAGCAAAATTCGCTCTCAAAATTGACAGGGATATAAAAACCTTCCATGACAAACAGAAACTGAAAGAATTTATGTCGTCCAAATGAGTGCTAGAGAAAATACTCAAAGAGATTAACTACAAAGAAGAACTAACAAGAAAATGACAGAACCAGAGAAACAATAATTTCCAGGAAGCAAACAACTAAGCAAAGAAGAACAAACACTACTGCAAACAGAAGTCAAAATTCAAAATGTTAGGAATTAGAAAATCATCTCTCAATAATCACACTGAATAAAAATGGTCTCAACTCCCCAATAAAGAGGCGCAAGGTGGCAAAATGGATTAAAACCCAGAATCCATCTATATGCATGCAAGAAACACACGTTACAAGCAAAGATTCCCACAAACTAAAGGTGAAGGGCTAGAACAAGGTAACCCATGTCAATGGAACTTGAAGACAAGCAGGAGTAGCAACTATGATATCAGATCAATTAGATTTCAAGCCTAAGCTTATCAAATGAGACAAAGTAGGTCATTTTTTTACTAGTAAAAGGAACAATCCAGCAAGAGGAAAAAACAATTATCAACATCTATGCCCCAAACACAGGTGTAGCCACTATCATAAAACAAAATCTTCATGATATAAAGTCACACATAGATCCCAATACAATAATACTAGGATATTTCAATACACTTCTCACATCACTAGACCAATCTTCTAAAAAAAAGGTCAGTAAAGATGCTTTAGACCTAAATAATACCATAAACCAAGTGGACCTGTTAGACACATACAGAATATTTCACCCAACTACAGATGAATTCACATTTTTCGCAGCAGCCCATGGAACTTTCTCCAAAATAGACCACATTCTGGGCTACAAAGAGAGTACTGGCAAATTTTAAAAAAATGTAACATAATTCCCTGCATCTTTTCAGACCACAATGGAGTAAAACTAGAAATCAACTCTAAGAAGAACCAGAGTAACCATGTAAACACATGGAGAATGAAGACCACACTGCTGAACAGAAGAAATAAGGTGAGATATTAAAAAATTCCAAGAAACGAATGAAAACAGAGACACAACATATCAAAGTCTCTGGGACACCTTGAAGGCAGTAATAAGAGGAAAATTTATAGCACTGAGTGCCCACATAAGAAGAATGGAAGTCGGGCGTGGTGGTGCACGCCTGTAATCCCAGCATTCGGGAGGCTGAGACCAGAGGATCCGGGTTCGCGGCCAGCCTCAGCTACCTAGTGAGGCACTCTGCAACTTAATGAGACTCGGTTTCAAAATAAAGAATAAAAAAAAAAAAAATAGGCCTGGGGGTATAGCCAGGCGTAGTGGCGCACGCTTGTAATCCCAGCATTCGGGAGGCTGAGACCAGAGGATCCGGGTTCAAGGCCAGCCTCCGCTACCTAGTGAGGCACTCCGCAACTTAGTGAGACTTGGTTTCAAAATAAAGAATAAAAAATAGGGCTGGGGGTATAGCTCGGAAGTAGAATGCCTCTGAGTTCAATCCCCAGTACCTCAAAAAAAAAAAAAAAAAAAGAAGAAGAAGAATGGAAAACCACCAAATAAATAATCTAATGATACAGCTCAAAGCCCTTGAAAAACAACAACAGTCTAACCCCAAAGACGGTAGAAGACAGGAAATTATGAAAATCAGAGCAGAAATTAATGAAATAGAGAATAAAAAAAAAACAATACAGAAGATTAGCAAAACCAAAAGCTGATTTATTGAAAAATTAAACAAGATAGATAAACCATTGGACAACCTAATCAAAAGAAAGAGAGACTCAACCAGAATTACCAAAATAAGACATGAAAAAGGTGATATTACCACCGACACTGTGGAAAATCTAGAAGAAACTGACAGTTTTCTAGATACATATAACCTTCCTAAATTGAGTCAAGAAGATATAGAAAACTTAAATCGACCAATAAAAATCAAAGAAATAGAAACAGCAATAAAGAGTTTTCCATGGAACAAAAGCCCAGGGCCAGATGGTTTTCCAAGGGAATTTTATGAAACATTTATAGAAGAATTAATCCCAATACTCCCCAAACTATTCTGGGAAATAGAAAGAAATGGGACCCTCCCAAACACATCCTATGAAGCCAACAACACATTAATACCAAAGTAAATAAAGACAGCTCAAGAAAAGAAAACTATAGGCCTATATCATTGATGAACTTAGATACGAAACTGCTAAACAAAATACTAGCAATGCCCATTGAAAACGACATGAAGAAAATTATACACCGTGACCAATTCGGGTTCATCCCAGGGAAGCAAGGCTGGTTCAACATACGAAAACCAATCCATTTAATTCATCACATAAACAGAATCAAAGACAAAAATCACATGACCACCTCATTGATGCTGAAAAAGCATATGAAAAGATCCAACACCCATTCATGCTAAAAGCACTTCAGAGAATCAGAATAAAAGAAACATACCTCAAAATCATAGAGGCAATATACAATAGGCCCACAGCCAATATCATATTAAATGCAGAAAAACTGCAAGAGTTCTCACTAAAAACAGGAACAAGTCAAGGATGTCCGTTATCAACTCTTCTGTTCAACATAGTACTTGAGACTCTAGCCAGAGCAATAAAGCAAGAGAAGGAAATCAAAGAGGTAAAAATAGGGAAAGAAGGACTAAAACTATCCCTTTTTGCAGATGACATGATACTGTACTTAGAAGACCCAACAACCTCAACCAAAAAACTTATAGAACTGATCAACAAATTCAGCAAAGTGTCTGGATACAAAATCAATCTTAAAAAATCAGAAGCTTTCCTGTATGCCAACCATAAAACCACTGAAAAAGAAATCCAGAAAACAATTTCACTCAAAATAGCACCCCCAAAAATAAAATACTTAGGGATAAACGTAAACAAGGAGATAAAAGACCTCTATAAGGAAAACTACAAAAAGTTGAAAACAGAAATCGATGAAGACCTTAGAAGATGGAAAGATCTTCTATGCTCTTGGATAGGCAGAATAAATATCATCAAAATGGCCATCCTCCCAAAAGTGATCTACAGATTCAATGCAAAACCCATGAAATTACCAAGGTCACTCCTCACAGACATAGACAAATCAGTCCTTAAATTGATTTGGAACAACAAAAAGCCCAGGATAGCCAAAGTAGTTCTTAGCAACGCGAACTATGCAGGAGGTATCACAGTACCTGACTTCAACCTCTACTACAAAGCCACAGTAATAAAAACAGCATGGTATTGGCACAAAAACAGACACAAGGACCAATGGAGCAGAATAGAAGATTCAGACAGAGACCCATGCACTTACAGTCAACTGATTTTTGACAAAGGCGCCAAAAACATACACTGGAAAAAAGATAGCCTTTTTAACAAATGGTGTTGACAAAACTGGTTAACCATATGCAGGAAAATGGAAATAAACCCCACTTTCTCACCCGACATAAGAGTTAACTTCAAGGTGGATTAATGACCTGTATGCCAGGCCAAAGACCTTGCAGCTACTTGAAGAGGGCATAGGGCCAACACTTCAACACATAGGCACAGGTAAAAACTTTCTCAACAAGACCCCAAAAGCACAAGCAACTCATAGGAAGATCAATACATGGGATTACATTAAACTGAAGAGCTTCTGTGCAGCAAAGGAAACTATCAAGAACCTCAACAGAGAGCCCACAGATTGGGAGAATATTTTTACCAGCTACTCTTCTGATAGATGACTAATATCTAAGATATACAGAGAACTCAAGAAACTCATAGCTAAGAAAACAAACAACCCAATCAAAAAATGGGCCAAGGATCTAAATAGACACATCACAAAAGAAGAAATACAATGGCCAATAAATATATGAGGAAATGTTCCACATCATTAGCAAAGAGATGCAAATCAAAACTACCTTGAGATTTCACCTATCTCCAATCAAAATGGCAATCATCAAGAACACAAACAACAAGAAATGCTGATGAGGGTGTGGAGAAGTGGGAACCCTAATACACTGTTGGTGGGATTGCAAATTAGTGCAACCACTTTGGAAAACAATATTGAGGATCCTCAGATGAATAGGAATGAACCTACCATATGATCCAGTAATACCATTTCTGGGTATCTACCCAAAAGAATGGAAACCAAATTATCAGAGCGATGCATGTGTATCTATGTTTATAGCTGCACATTTTACAACTATGGAACCAGCCAAGATGTCCATCAACAGATGAATGGATTACAAAACTATGGAATATGTACACAATGGAATTTTACTCAGCCATAAAGAAGAACAAAATCATGTTATTTGCAGGGAAATGGATGAAACTGGAAAACATTATGTTAAGTGAGATTAGTCAGTCACAAAAAGTAAAAAATTGTATGTTCTCCCTAATATGTGGAAGCTAGGGAGAAAATGGGACATAAGAATGACTCCAAATGAAGACGGAGAATCCTTAGGTGAGCAAATAATTTGACTTAACAGAAGGTGATGGGGTTAAGGGGGACACCCTAATAAACATGATGTACTTTCATGAACATATCAAAGTCAATCACTAATGTGAACTTGAGAAGGGGGGAGGAGGAGGGAGGGAGGTGAGAATTGGGAAAGGATTAAATGAGAAATGTGTGCATGTATGCCTTTACCTTAACCAGCTTGTACCTAACAAAGATGTATGATTACAATGCACCAATTAAAAATAAATAAATTATAAAAAAAATTGGCTTAACCTTTTCTTCTCACCCAATAAAAATGATTACTTCTGCTGAAATGTGCTTTGGAGAATGTATTGGTGTTTGCAAAATGAAGTGTCTGGAGATTCTCACATATAGAGTATCAACATAAAAGGGTTATTTAAATATGTTTTAGTATCTGGATGTCTTTCTTTTAGGCACTGGCTTCTTGGTGGCCTCTAGGCCTGTTTGACAATTTGCAAGTATATAAAATCAGAATATTCAGAAGCACAGAGAAGGATAACCTGTCTTGGTTCAACCTGCTCAAAGGCAGGAAAAGAAGATTTTTTAGGAATGTGAAAGCAACTGAATACTGGCAAGATAACTCAGGGAGGATTGGCACATAAAGGAGCTAGAAATCTGGTGGTAAATGTTGCACAGACTCTCCAATCAACAAGTATTGGAAAAATATTCATAATTTATCAGCATCCATTTTTGCTAGCTCTAAGTATTTACCAATTTTTCAGACTTTAAAGACCTTAAAAAGTCTCATGAAACACGTAAAAACATATGTGATCACTAACCATCCCTACTGATTATCAATCATTCTCATTTTATGGAAGAATTTATCAAAGAGGGTTATGGAGAACCTTGGGCTTCCATAACACTTTTAAAAGTAGGTCCTCTAAGATATTTTCAAGATATATATATATATATATATGTCAAAATTGTGCCAATACACACACATACACACATATATGTACACACATACACATACACACATATATATACACATAAGCATAACATGTGTATATATGTATATGTACATACATACATACACACATTAAATATACATATGTATGTTGTGGTGCTGGGGATCGAACCTAGGTGCATTCTACCTTCAAGTTATATCCCGAGACCTATTTTATTTTTTATTTGGAACAGAGTCTCACTAAATCCCTCAGGCTGGCTTTGAACTGTAATCCTCCTGTCTCAGCTTCCCAAGTACTGGGATTATGGGTGTCCAACGCCACATCCAGCTTCAACATTTGTATTTATGGTGCAAAAGAATGGTAGGTAAAACTGCCTAGCCTGAATGTAGGCACTGGCATCAAACTTATTTTTATTGGCATTTATTCCCAAAAAGGGAAAATGGCAGCTTTACTTGAAAATTTTTGCAAAGCAGCAAAATTGTTCACTTGATAAAATCTAAGTACTTGAGTATATGCATCTTTAATATTTTGACAAAAAGAAATTATATTGTTTCAATGATAATGTTTTGTCATGAGCTGAACTAACTGCTTTTCATGAAGTACCATTTTTACTTAAAAGAATATCTGGCAGATGAAGTTTGGTTATTCAGACTTGGGAATACGGCTGACACCCCCAAATGAACAAAATGAACCACAATCCACAAAAAAACTTCTGATGGTATTATTTTGATCAATCCTAAGTTTTGAGTTTTTTTAAACTTTGGTGCATTATAATTGTACATCATATTGGGGTATAGCGTGATAGAAACACATAGGCACACAGCTCTTAAAGCACTTCCATGCATGCCCCACCCCCTTCCTTCCACCTCCCCTCCTCCTCTCTAATTTGAGCTTTCAAATGAAAACTTTCATTAGGCCTACATTCCTCCATATAACATTTAGAATCAGCCAATCAAGTTCCTTAAAAATTCTTGTTAAAATTTTTATGGAATACACTGATTGTATAAATCAACCAATTTGAAGGAAATGCACATTTATATTAAACATAGAATTTCAGACCATGAGTAGGGTTTCACGCTTCACTGAGTTAGATCTTCTTTATTGAATTGTAATATTGTCTATAATACTTTTCATTTGCCTTGCATATTTGTCACTAGATATATTCTGAAGCACATTATTTTCTCATATATTAAATCAAATTTAATTAAATTGATTGCTATTGCTGTTGTATAAAATGCAACTTGCTATTGAATATTGATTTGATATCTAGTTACTGGCTAAATTCTCTTATTAATTCTCATCATTTAATTTCATATACTTTGGAGGTTTTGAGGTTTTTCCCTGTGTAAACAATCATATTATCTGCCTTATTGTAAGACATAAAATTTCCAATATATTGTTGAATAAAAATAGAAATAATAAAATCTTGTCTTTTTAAACCTTAAAATTAATGCTTTTTTTCTATATTGGGGATTTTTTTGCACATGCTAGGCAAGCAAGTATTCTACCACTGAACTATATCCCCAGCCTAAAAGGAATGCTTCACTATTTTTAAAAAAGATATTTACGAGCCGGGCGTGGTGGCACACACTTGTAATCCCAGCATTTGGGAGGCTGAGACCGGAGGATCCAGGTTCGCAGCCTCCCTCAACTATCTAGTGAGGCACTCTGCAACTTAGTGAGACCCTGTTTCAAAATAAAGAATAAAAAATAGGGCTGGGGGTAGAATGCCCCTGAGTTCAATCCCTAGTACCGAGAAAAAAAAAAAAAAAAGATATGTAACTTTTATTGGTTAATAAATTTCCCACTTGATCTTATTTTGCCAAGAGTTTTTATCATAAATGTGTTTTAATTATAATTTTTATTGTAGTAATTCGTGCAATATAGCATACATCTTTGTTAAGTACTAGTTGTTAACAACATATTTGCACACAATTCTCATTTGACCCCTTCCCCAATTCCCACCCCATTCCCTCCCCCTCCCTCCCCCTCAGGTTCACTTCAGTGAGTGACCTTGATATGATTGTGTAAGTACATCATGTGCT
>PVLC010026462.1:0-22977 GCA_004027655.1 Graphiurus murinus | reverse complement strand
TGGGGATGGAACTCAGAGGCATTCTACCTCCGAGCTATACCCCCAGCCCTATTTTTTTATTCTTTATTTTGAAACCGAGTCTCACTAAGTTGCGGAGTGCCTCACTAGGTAGCTGAGGCTGGCCGCGAACCCGGATCCTCCGGTCTCAGCCTCCCAAATGCTGGGATTACAAGCGTGAGCCACCACGCCCGGCTCTATTCTCTTTTATCTCTGGAATAAACCTAGCTCTGTCACATAGAGCACAATACCTCAGAAAATGTTATGCCAGCAACATACAGTGAAAGCCTTCCAAATAGCCACAGTGTACAAAACAAGACAGCTAATGGGAGGACAACCGAGCCTTCTGGGATTCAGTTTTGCCAATTTTCTTCAAAAACCAAAGTGGGAAAATGGATCTTTGTAGTTAAAATAGTATAATCTGTCTTTGCCCACTCTTGAAGCCAGCACTCAATAGCAAGGAACCCACACCAAGCCAGCTGAAGTGAATGGAAATCTAAATTATTTAAGTTTTCCTTGAAAGATCCATATACTGTATTAAATTTTAATAGAAATTTAATTTTATCCCGGTTAGCTACTAATTGGGGATGTGCTAGTAGTCTGCATCTTAGGCCTCTAAGATATATGTAACAGTAATATTCATACCTTAGAGTAACTTACGAATGTGTGTGAAGAGAGATACACAGGGATATTCCAGGAGGCATTGCTTCTAAAAGGAAAAAGAAAAATGCCTGAAAACAACCCAAATGCATATGACCAGGAACTGAATAATTCTATTGCAATGTATTCAAAAATTGGGATACTAAGCGACAGTAAAAGTGAATCAATTACAACTACGCATGTCAATGTCGATGAATTACAAAAACAGAAACATTAGTGGGAGGCTGAGATGGGAGGAACACAGGTTCCAGGCAACTTATGGAGATCCTCAGCAACCTATAGAGACCCTGTTTCAAACTAAAAAGGGCTGGAGATATGTAGCTCAGAGGTAGAATGCCCCTGGGTTCAATCTCCATTACAATAGATGATGATAGACAGACAGACAGACAGCTATATGAAAAGTCTAAATCACCCAAAGAAACATAATAAGTACCATTCATATTAAGACCAAAAATGTAAAAAAAAAAAGCCCTTAGATAAATATATATCATAAAATCATAACCAAAAGCAAAAACATAAAATAGGGCTTACTCTGAGCAAAATAAAGATGTAAACAAAGGCAGAGGTGCACAGAACAGACTTCAACTGCATTCATAATATTTATTCTTAAACTGGATGTTCATGTTCTTATTCTTTAAAGCCTCCACATATATCTGAGTATAGTGTAGGAGAAATATTTCACACTGTAAATACTGGTGGAACAAACTAGTCATTCACCAACTACTTCCTTTGTCTTTCTGAGCACACAACTGACCTCCCTCTTTCAGTCTCCCTTGCAATTAGGTGCTGTCCTGTGATAAGTTCTCTACCAATCACCATGGGGAGAAGAGGTGTGTGCTCAGTCAGGCCTGGCTTGGAAGCCTGCATGCACCCACCACATTGTCTTTTTCATGTATCTGCTAATCCCATGGAGACAGCCCAGTGGAGGACTCCGTAGATCCAGTGGGCAGTGGAGGCACTGCGTGGCAACAGAGTCCCCACCTCTGTCCTTCATCGAACTGTGTTGGAAGAAAAACATAAATGTGACTGTGCAAAGCCCCTGAGACTTGGAGGTTTCCCTGCCCAAGAAACTTTCTATAAAATGATGACTATACAACCTCCAGCTTCGAAATGAAATTAAGATTTTAGGACATAAAGTCTCTTCCAGAGAAAAACTGATCCATCTCTCTTTGGTGATTGAGAATACTGAGATTCAAACCCATCTAAGAAACTAGGGGCAGAAGTCTCCTCACTTGGAAAACAAACAAATAGGGTTTGGAATAAAGCCAATTCCACTTTACAGAACAAATAAGAGAATTCACAGATTTGTAACTGAAGCTAGTTTCTGCCTTCTCATTCCAGTTCATTTGTGAGCTGAGAAGACAGCCACCATCTAAGTGTTCGTAAATTGGAAGCCAAACATTCAAAAGAGTGAATGGTGGGGGTCAGAGAACACTCCATAAAAGAGCTCAAGAAAGGATAAACAATTCCCTTGTGCACCCACACAACTATGACTACAGAGAACAGCATATGGAAGAGAATTTTAGTAGTGTCTACATTTTATGAGTTCTGTCTTTATTCCAAGCATTGTTACCATTGGTTTATGAAAGCATCTAACTTTCATAACTGTGACAGATGAAAAAATTATCACTATTTTACAGATGAAGAAATTGAGATGCAGAGAGTGAAGTACAATGTTCAAGGCTCTCTCAGCCCCTGTATTAAGGACCTAAAATGTGACTCTTTCAAACTACGACCACTATGATTTGAATATGGTTTGTCACCTCAAACTCTGGCCGAAGTTTAATTGCCAAAGGCAGATGTTAAGGGTATAAGAAGGTAGAAAGGTAATCTGCCCTCTTAGAGTGGAACCTTTGCAAGATTAGGTCTAGATAAGGTCAACAGGGTGGAGCCCCTATGATTGAATCAAGGTGCCTTTATAAGACGAACAGAGGTCAGACACACAGACATAAACACAGGTGTTTCTGTCTCTTGCCATATTATACCAGTGGCCACCTTGGGACACTGCCAACAAGAAGGCCATCATTGAAATTGAGCCAGTGTCTTCAGATTGCCTTTGAACTTCCAAAGCTGAGCTAAACAACTCTCTTTCCTTTAAAGAGTTATCCTGAATCAGCTATTTTATTATAGTAATAAAAAATGGATTAATATAATGGGATAGTTACTTCTCTTTGAATACATGTGTTAGTTCAACATCTTTAAACAATTTGGGAAATGCAAATCAGAACAACACTGAGATTCCATATTACTCCAATTAGAATGACCATCATCAAGAATACCAATAATAAACGCTTTCAAGGATACGAGGGGAAAGGAACATTTATACACTGTTGGTGGGATTGTGAATTAGTACAACCTCTGTGGAGATCAGTATAGAGATTCTTCAAAAGACTATGAATGGAACCACCATGTGACCCAACTGTAACACTCCTCAGTATCTTTCCAAAAGAATTAAAGTTAGAATACTGTAGTGATACGTGCATATCTCTGTTTACAGCAGCACAATTCACAATAGCCAAGTTATGAAACCAACCTCAGTGTTGGTCAGCAGATGAATAGATAAAATGTGGAAACACATAGTGGAATTCTATTCATCCATAAAGAAGAACCAAAGTATGCCATTTGTAGGTAAATGGTTGGAACTGGAAAACATCATGTGAAGTGAGATTAGCCAGAATCAGAAAGAGTCATATGATTTCTCTCATATGTGGAAGCTAAAGATTTAAAAGGAAAGAAAGAGGACCTCATGAAAATAAGGAGAGAGACTAGTTGAGTAGTAAAGAAGATCAGAGGAGGGAGGAGAAGGAGGTAAGGGGAGTTTTGGGGAAAGGAACAGACCAATAATGTTAGGTGTATATGTGAATGTATCACTATGAATCTCACTATCATGTGCAATTATAATGCAGCAATAAAAAATGTAAGATATATGTATGTTACAATGATGTCCCAAGCCTTCTTGAATTTTCTTTCAAATTCAGTAGACCCAGCAGCATATTACAGGGTAGTAATTACAAAGTAGAGGATAGTAACAGTAACTGCAGTGCATCTCCACCCTCCCTGAGCTCCGTAATGGGAGGCAGAGAGAGATGATTGAGAAGAGAAGGAGCTGAGGAACAGTTTCTTATGCTCCCTCTTTCTTCTTAACTGTGTTTAAATATCACCAACCTTATTTGGAACATGTTTCAGAATCCCTCATTTTAAAACAAGCCAAGCCATCTGTGAGCGTGTCCCCGGTTCCTAGTGGATGAGTAATGTTCCATTCTGCACAAATAGGCAGGTGTCACTTGTGAAGCAGGGGCCCCCACTTCCAAGTTCCCGCAATGTATAATAAAACATAAGCTTGTCTACTACTCTATTGGATCAAAGAGAAAATCAATATCCTGTTTTTCTGAACCACAGAACTACTAATTGCCTTTAAGTGGGTAGTATATTTCAGTGAAGGGAGATGAGCTAGTCACCTTCCTTCCTTTTCCAGAAGCCTACAATAAAGCAAGAATGGGAAAGAGTGCCTTTTATTAAGATTGGTTTAAGTAGAGTATAAAATATATGTCCTGGAGATAAAATGGAGAAGTGAGGAATGAAGACAATCGTCAACAAAGACACAAGAATAAATAAAAATTGGGCAAAGATTGGGCAACTCTAGACATAATAGGAGTTGTAGATCATCTGGGAACATATCCACAGATTCGTGAGAACCTTTCCTTCCCAGCAATACCACTAATGCTAGGAGCCCATTTGATGTTTGCCAGGCACCGCTGTAAACATTTCACATATACTAACTCATTTAAACAACCATTTAGGTGAGTGTTATTGATGTCTCCATTTCAGAGTGAGGAAATAGAAGCACAAAGAGTCTAAATAGTTGGTGCAAGGTCACCCTGCTTTTAAGAGACACAATCAATATTAAACACACTTTTCCTAGTGCCTGAGCTCCAACACTGAATATCTTTAGACGACCTTCGTGGGGTCTGGCTTAGTTCTTTTGCTTTCAAATCTTTACATCTTCTAGTGGCTTTAATGAACACTGAAGATGGAGTCCAGGTAAATGTTTGCAAGTGACTCTGAATGTGCAGACCTGAAGCATGTTTTCTGGGGAGAATCTTCCTTTGTACAGACTATGATCTGAAGAGAATCACAGCAATAGAGAGCAGCAATAGTCATTCTAGGCTTATGCATTCTACCACTCATTGTACGCCTTGTGATAAATGCCTTTGTTAGTATATGAACAGATTTACATGGAATAAAACTGCAAGCACTGCCTCGCACAGGGCCTGGTAGTCAATGACGGGTTCAATTTTCTCAGGGCAATATCAACCTAAGACAGGGCTCATTAAATAACTCATTGAGACCTCATGACTGGTAAGATTATGCACCTGGTAGGACACGACCTAAGACAGGCACAGTCCTCCGTGCATTTTAAAATAAAAATGGGGGAATTGTGTGAGCCCAGTTAGGCCTTTTCCCTCCTGGCAGTTGCTATCTGCATATATGATTAATTATACTGATTATTCTGCTATGGCTACTTTGGCGTCTCGAAATCTGGTGATTACTCCTAGGATGCGTAGATGAAAGACCCTCTACTTCTTAAAAAGTAAACATATGACCCTAAGGGTTTATGGTTTTATGACTCTAGAAAGGTTGTTTGACCAGGCTGTGTTAAGAATGTGGGCTATACATGGAAAATGAAGAAGTGGTGCTAATCGTGCTCTGACAATGATTGATATGTCATAAATGTATATGTAACCTGTTGTACTCAAGAAATGTATGACAAATCCATGCTGAATAATAAAAATTAAAAAGAAATTTTTTAAAAAGACAAGTGAGATGGAGAGTCGGCCTGAAATCCTACCAGATGACATAATGCTGACCAAGAGCATTGATTGGTCTCTGTGTGTCACACAGAGAGACAACTTGTGAGCAAAAAAGGAAGGATGCTTGTGTGCGTGACAGATGATAGAGGGTACAGGGAGGAGAAAGGAAAAAGGCGGTGATGGTAATTTCACAGAAGCTTCTAGAAGTTGATGAGCCATATTGTTATAGGCACATTATTATGTGGATTGTATATGATTCTTAAATAGTGTACAAGGATGACAGATATTAACCACTTCAACATCTGCCTGGTGGAGCTAAGAAAAGTAAAGTTAGAGTGAGTTAAGCGAGTTTTCTAAGTTCTCCTTGATTAAGGCTAAGGCCAACAAGAAAACTCAGATTCCCTGACTTAGTTTATCATTGCTCCTACTACAACCCCATGCCACTGGTGTCTAATACACATTGCCACATTTTGATCTCCAGCATCTAAACTCAATGTGGGTAATAGCCAACAAAGCTTGCTGTGGCTTCTGGATTGCTCTTCCTCAATCTGTGTGAAGTGGCTAATTACCTGTTGTCAACAAAAACAACGCTTGTAGGCAGCCAAAGAGATGGATTGGAAATAGGAGTTTGAAGTTGAGTAAAAAACACAGGTGTTGCTTTGTTCAGTTCAAGCCTAACAAGAAACTTAGTGGGATGAAAGGGTGGGAGGTGGGGAAAGGAACAGGAAAACGTGGCATGGCATCATCTTCTGAATGAACTGTCTGACAGAGGAGGAAAGAGCATACTAAATACTTCCTAGGAGGACTTTGGAAAGCTGAAGATTTGCAGGACTAAATTTTGTTCACAAAACAATTTACATTTCAGATAAATAATTTAAATAATTTGCAAAAAGATTTTCTGTCTTTTTTTATAAAAAAAAAAGTGGAAAATCTTAGTAGTTAAAATTAAAGATGGGACTTTGAAGCAGGCAATAAATTATAAGTTGAGGGATTTTTTTTATTGTCTTTTTAGAGGGACATCTGGGGGTTAAAACCTACTTAAGTTGCTATTTGCACACTTGGAACAGTGTGCTGTACATAGTCTACCACAGGAGGAGGCATTTCACCTGTGCCCCCATAGTCAGCACTAAAAATGTCTTTTTAAGCCAGGCCTAGTGGCTCATGTCTGTGATCCCAGTACTTGGAAGGCTGAGACAGGAGGTTCGAGGATTGGAGCCCAGCCTCAGCAATTTAGCAAGGTCTTCAGCAACTTAAGGAGTCTTTGTTTCAACATAAACAAATAAGAAGAGTTAGGGGTGTAGATCGAAAGTAGAATGTCCTGAGTTCAACCTTAAGTAATAATTCATCAGAAGTCTTATAAATAGTAGTCAGTATTTCCAAATCGAAATATATCATGTACTGTCAACTCCTCACTTGAACACTAACTCTCTTCCTCCAGGTAGGAATTCCATTTAATACAGAAAGAGAGCAATATGTATTTTTGATGGTCTGTTTTGCATACCACAAGGCAATGAACTCCTGGGCTCTAAAGAATGTACTAGAAAAGCTACTGAGAGCAGCATTACTCAAAACTGCTTTAGGAAGTTCTTTGTGCCCTTTCCCATCTCTGGCATCTTCAAATCCAGGTACATTTGTAGTAGGAATTTGTTCTGCGAAGCCCTGCAGCAATATTTCTCTTGGTTTCCTTGGCGACAGTTCCCTATCAACTTCTGAAGGAACTTGCCTGTATTGTAAACAAACCTCTCTTGGCAATGGGCCTGTTTTCTTTCTCTATCTCATCTTCCATCTGCTCAAAGGCTTTGCTTCAAAAAGAAATAGGTTGCAGGTGTGTACTTTTTCTTTCTTTGCTCCCCTCCCCCTTTGTTTCTGAAAGAGGTCGATCTTGGAGATTAAAATTCTCTCAACTAGTGACATTAACAATCTCACAGAGTCAGGCTGAGTACCTGTGTGTACCTGTGAACCAATATTTGGAGCATATCACATTTGCCTCCATTTAACACAAGACCCCTAAAAAACAGGAAGCAGACTAATGCATTTCATGAAGTAAATTCTCACTGCAGGGAGGAGGAGAAAAACTAATGACAACCAGAAATGAATCGAAAACCAAATTTTTTCAAGTTTTCATTAAAGACTAAAATGATTCTTATAGAAATAGCTTAATAACAGAAACAAACTTAATCAGTAATCAAGGCGAGAAAAAAATTATTTTTTAAAACTATCTGATATACTTAACTCTCGGTTTCATGACCTCAAACTGAAGTACTTTAATCCTCAGGGCTTGGAATGTAGGTAAGTTATTTGTCCAATATAATAAATTTGACAGTTTTGCAGGTTCACTTATCTGCACTATTCTTGTTATACTCAGTGTCACATCTATCGGATCAAATGACTGCTAGAACAAACACAATTGTCTGGCATTATTTCAAATATTAAGAAAAAAAAGAGTCAAGCTAGAGGAGGAAAAAAAGATAAGTTTCCTTAAGCAAACACCAAATTTGAAGGGAGAGAACTGAAAAGAATATGTAGCTAGAATTGTAAAAAGATGCATGGCATATAAATCACCATCTTGGGTGTCTATTGAAAATGTTTTCTTCACTTATTTTGCTTTTAATTTTTCTTAACATTCATTGAAAAGGATTACCTCACTAATTATATCTGAAGAAAAGTCATTTTTTTATTTTTAATTGACAAATGAGTTTTGTTGATGTATTCATGCTGTACAATGTAATATGAATGGTATATAATGTAATATATGAATTTGTGGTATATGATATAATGTCTTTATATATAGTACCAACAGGAGATTGTTTCCTGGGCCACCTATGCATGGCATTAAATCTGAAGATGCCCAAGCCCCTTATGTAAAACGGCCTACTATTTGCAAATAACCTATTCTCATTCTTCTCTATACTTTGAATCTCTCTAGATTGCTTATTTTACATAACACAATGTAAATGGTAAATGCTGTAAATAGTTATACCGTATTGTTTAGAGAACAGTGAGAAGAAAAGTATATATTTAAAAAGTATATAAATGCTGTAAATAGTTATACCGTATTGTTTAGAGAACAGTGACAAAAAAAGTATGTATATATATATATATATATATATATATATATATATATATATATATATGTATTCAAGACATGTAGTTTGCTGTGTTTCAAATATTTCAATCCAAGAATCTCTGGATAAAGGGAACAGACTAGACATACACATTGTGGAATAATGTTTATGTCTAGTCTCAAAATGTGTATGCCCATCATCTCAAAATCCTGTTACGAGTACTATCCGTGACAAAATTTGATTAACTTGAGTAAGTTTGATTAGTAGTGTGCTTTGGATTGATAGTGTGCTGTGGAGTATTACAGCAAAGTTGTAAACAAATATTATGGGGTGGAATACTACAGGATAGTTATAAAAAATATTATGAAAGTGTAACTGACCAATTGGAAGAAAGAAAGTGACCTGTGCAACCCACTAACCAACCAGAAGAAAGTAAACAATACAGCGGAGACTACAGGGAGAAATCCTATTCAAAGAGGGACCTGAAGGCAGCTAAATGCCAGTGAAGCAAGCAATTTCCACTGTCTGCGACCAACTTACTTAGTTGAGCCCAGTCATCCAAAGGGGTACGCTTGAAGTGACCGTTGACCATCCAGCACCAAGGCCCTTGACCCTAAGGAGAGTCGCTCGAGCAGAGCAGGCCCAAGGAGGACAACTAGAACATGGTCAATAGCCTGAAACCTTCCGCCCCTCAGATTGGACTTTTGATTTGAACTTTGAACTGATAGTGAGTGAACTGTGTGAATGTAAACTTGAAAATTGTGTGTAATTAAAGGAATATGCTTTAACTCACTGTTTGACCAAAGTCCCTCAGGGATAGACTTGAACATTGTGTGGTGATTACCCCTTTTGCTTTATGATCAATGAAGCTGACATTGTGAAAAGACACAAGTTGTGCATGTTCCTTGTCTTAAGATGTGGTGTACTCAAAACATATCCTTACCATGTTTTTATGATGATTAATTATACTTCCAGAAAACCCCAGATTTGGGAAAATGAAGGGCCTTCTTTTAGATGAGTAACAGAAAATAACAACTTACATTGAGTGTACAGAATGTTTTTGTTCTTTTTGATTTCCTTAAAGTATTGTCTAAACTTGGAGGGAGTGATGGTGCACACCTGTAATCCCAGGTCTTGAGAGGCTGAGAAAGGAGGATCACAGGTTCAAGGTCAGCCTCAGCAATTTATCGAGACATTCAACAACCTGGCAAGATCCCATTTTCAAATAAATAATAAAATAGGCTGAGGGTGTAGCTTGGAGGCAGAATGCCACTGGGTTAGTTCCCCATACTAAATATATATAAGCTTAATGTACAATATTAATAACAAAAATACTTTTAAAGTATTTTCCTATATTTAGTTCATTTTATCACATTGTCTAGCTTTTAGGTATATAATTACATAGATGGTCTCATATTATAAGGAGAAATTCCAAAATTCATAAAAAATAAAATAACAAAAAGAATCCTTACATTTTTATCGTTGAAAGTATCCTGCCATTCTCTAATTATTTGCCAAGTGACATATACAGAAATAGCTATTTGAGAAAAAATACCTTTAACAAATTATATCTAGGAAGATTTTAAGAGATGCTACTTTGTTGTGGAAAAAGTCAGACAATCAAGGGTTTATTTATAACATAACTGACATTTGATAATTGTGTCCTTAGGCACACACCGTATCTCCCTTCAAAATGGGAACATCCCTTATCTCTCAGCACAGGATTGCAGGCAATGAACGCTAGTTCCCTTCCACTCTCACTGAGTAGGGGAAGAGGGTCATTATGGTCTGGTGTAATCTTGACAGTAATCTAATGTAGAGTTAGTTGTTATTATTTTTAGTTACAGTTTCCAGCATTATTATTATTTTTTTTTAAATTATATGTGTGGTAACAATCTTCTCAGATTTTCTACTCAGCTCAGCCTTGCCAGCACTCCTCCGGGAGAAGTAGTCAGCACAGACCATCTGCACAACCCTCCCACTGGCCACCGCCACTCCCTCAGCTGCTCCCCGCAGCAGTCAGCTAAAGGCACGCAAAGTGCTGCTACTGTCTACCCACGGTGGCTTGCTCCGCACATCAAATAAAGTGGAGAGTCGCGTCCAAAGTCTACACAGAAAACACATTTCTATGTGTTTCAGGAGGTCCCACTGGGAAGCAGATTAGACTCCTCAAGGCAGGAGGAGTTGAGGATGGCGTTAAATTATAAGACGAAGCTGAGCGTGGTGGCGCACACCTGTAATCCCAGTACTTGGGAGTCTGAGTCAGGAGGATCACAGGTTCGAGGATAGACTCAGCAAGTAGTGAGACTCTCATCAATCTAGCGAGACCCTGTTTCAAGATAAAAAAAATAAATAAAAATTGAGTTGAGGGTATAGCTCAGAGGTAGAATGTCCCTAGGTTCAATCCCCAGTACCACACACAACGTGTGTGTGTGTGTGTGTGTGTGTGTATAGGAAAATAATCAAAGTCAATTTTATGAACCAAATCTATCATTAGACAATCATTTTCAAGGCTACTATAGTAACTCTGGAGATGGTCTCTGCTCAGATTAAGGAAAGAACTGACAATGGCTCTGGGCCACCAGGTGAGAGAGGACCTGTGTCTGGAAATCCCGCCTCCCTAACCACTGCCCTTCCCTCCTCTCAGGTGCATCGCTGCTCCCAACAACCACCCACTCTGCATCTTTTGTTTGTTTCAATTGAATTTCTACTAAGGCCAGCTAAGTGTGCAGCTGATTAAGACATTTGGGAAGAGTGTTTTACATGATACTTCTCCCTGAAATTTTAAAACTGGTTCGAAAACTCTATAGGATGTCTGAATCTAGGCTCTTTGTACACACATACACATACATTCATTAAAGACACATTTATTGAGTGCCTACTGTGTACCAGGCACTGCACTGGAGGATGGAAGTGCTCTGGGAACAAGGACACAATCTCTGTCCTCATACGGTGCCCTGGGTAGTAGAGGAGAAAGGCTTTAATCAAATCATCACCCAAACATTTGTAACATTACGATACAGGAACTGTTAACAGAGAAACCCAACATCAAGCATTTGGAAATAATTTCAAGGAAGATGTCCCAGAGGAAGTGAGGCTTGAGCCAAAATCTGAAGAGGACATGGTAGGTAAGCAGGCAAATAGTCCTGTAGATTGTATTTCTCATCTGTTCTAGCTTTCCTGGGACTTAAGTCCCAGGAAATCAGACTATCCTGTCTCCTTTGAAAAATGATCCTTGGGGCCTGCAACTGTCCAATACTTAATGAATGTTTATTAAATGAATGAATTGAAATGGATTTAACTAAATAAAGAGAAAGGGGCTGAGGGATTCAGACAGGTCTGTGCAAAGATTCATTCTCTGGAGGAACAATGAAAAATAAAGGAGATTGAAAGAGGCCATCCAACTCAGAAAACTGACTGTGGGTTTGAGAACGTAGGGTGTTAGACAGGGGCTATGGATCCCAGAAGCTCTGGCAGTGTGGCCCATGTGGCTTCCCTTCCCTCTTCCTCATTTATTTTTTAAAAACTTGTGTATTTTTATAGTTTAATTATCATCATCATCATCATAATCATTAGGTACCAAGGATTGAACCCAGGGGCATTCTACCTCCAAACTACACTCCAGCCCTTTTAAAGTTTTTGTTTTGAAACAGGGTCTGGCTAATTTGCTGAAGCTGGTCTCAAACCTGCAATCCTCCTGTGTCATCCTCCCAAGTACTGGGATTATAGGTGCATGCCACATTCCTGGCTTTAATTATATTTTTTGGTGTATTATAACTATACATCATATTGAGATATAGAGTGACAGAAACATGCATGCTCATGTATTGTTTAAAAATTGATCATCCAAGGTTCTAGGGCTTATTTGGAGTGTAATGCTTTCAAAGAAATGACATGTAGGCAAAACTACCACCATTCTCTCTCACTATAGTCCTAGGATATTATCACTTGTAAAAACTGTGACCAATTATTATTTTCATATTAAATGTATAAGGCCATCTAGTATCCCCAAGAAGTACAGGGGCTAAATAATGCACAATAAAAATATTTCCCCTTCCCCTTCCTTTCCTCCTTCCTCTCTGTCTCTTACTCTCTGCCCTTCCAGCCTCCTTTCCTTCTCTCCCTCCCTTCTTCCTTTTTTTTATTTTTCTCTCCTTCCTTCAAGGACTACGCAGGGAGTGTTTTACCCTGAAAAATATCTGGCACACAAAGATGTGCCAAAAGACTTGTGTAAAATAGAAAAAGAAAGATGAGAGCAGAAAATAGACCAGCCTTGAGTTGAACCAGCCAGCATTCATTGAGTATTACCTGCAAGACCAGATCTCCCCTGGACCCCAACATTGGAGACAAGCCCTCTCCATCCTGAGCAGGCATCCACTTCATTGGAGAAGCTGAAACAATACCCTAAAGCAGTTACCAACAGGAACCAAATTCCAACTCGCACAGATGAATTCTGCCCAGCATCAAATCTGGGAGGCTTCCTGAAGAAGCCAGACTTCTAAAATTTAATTTTGAAGAACAAAAGGGATATATGTTATCAGAGGAATGGAAAGGTAGAAGTCCTGTAGAGAAATATTTTTCTTTGCATAATTTAAGTGTATCCGAAGCGTAGGACCATTTGGGGAAGGAACAGTCATCCGTGAAGCAGAATCCTAACAAGGCCACCATTGCTCAGTAGAAAAGAGCAAACAAGTACAGTCAAAGAATATCTTCCCTTATTCCTTCTCAAGATCAAACAGGAGTCCTTTCCATTATACCAAAGAAATGGGAACACTTTCATCCAAAGAACAGGCAAAGGACTCAATGATACAAGACCCCATTCAGGAGCACATAGCAAGCCGGGCATGGAGGCACACACCTGTAATCCTAGTACTTGAGAGGCTAAAATAGGAGGACTGCAGATTTGAGGAAGGCCTCAGCAATTTAGCAAGACTATTTTTCAAAAATAAAACAAATAAAAATGCCTGGGGGTATAAATCAGAGGTGGAATGCCTCTGGGTTCAATCCCTAGTACCACACACAAAAAAGCACATGGCAACAAATTTCCTCAAAACTAGAAATTTCTTGTTTTGATGAAATTTGCTATAAATATACATTATTATATTTATAAATAAACTATAAATTATAATTTCAGCATTAACCTTCATGTCATCTTTCCTCTGCTATATGAGACAATTTAGTATTGTGATATATAATTAGCCATTTTTTAGCATGCATACCGTAACATTTTTAAGCATCTTCCATAAGACTAAAATGCAGTTTATGTTCCATTTGTTAGGCATTTCCTACCTGAAGGTACAAAAATAAATTTACCCTGCCGGATTTTGAGAATGTTTTCACCTCTTTCTGGATCAACACCTGCTAGTCTGGTCTTGTGTCTCTTTCACTCTCTCAGATAGTATTTCACTGCTTAGAGGCCTTTGAAAGGCAACAGATAACAAACACTCTTTGGTCCCTTGCATTTCAATAGAATAACCTGAAACTTCTTATCATGAAGGCCCCGGCAGACCATGATATTGGGGAGGGGCTGAGAGTTCCCAGCTCCTAGTCCCATGAATAATTTTATTTCTTTGAAACAAAGAATGGGTTAAATGAAATGCAAATTCATGCCAAAGTAATTTTTTTTTTACAGCAGCACTAATAACCTGGCTAGTTCCTTCCATTTTGCTTACTTGAAAAATTAGCACCCTGTATATAGCCCATCTTATACTTCCTCCTGAGTGACACATACAGAAGGGGACTGGCTAGACATCAAGGCATCAAGGGCCCTGTTTCAGTGGGCGACTACAGTGAGGTTGTAGACATGCACATTTGCAGACAGTCAATCGGGCATTGAGAGCACCCAGCTATGGTCAGAGAGAGCATGATATGAGCTCTGTGTACATCCAGGTTATGTTATTAGAAATTGTCAAAGGCTTTTAAGGAGAAACCCCTGAGCATGACCTGAAACTTATATAGCTAAAGGAAATTTGGTTTTCAAATATTAACAAATGTGTCTGTGCTCACATGCATGCGTGTATTGTGTGTGTGTGTATGTGTGTGTGTGTGTGTGTGTGTGTATGTGTGTGTGTGTGTGTGTGTGTGTGTGTGTGTGGTTTGTGTTGAAAGGATCCCTCTTTAAGGGCATAACATTAACATAGCATATTATAATTTGTAAGAACTAGTGCTTACCAAACTCTCTGCATTTAGGAATCATGACTTGTACTGTGGGCACCATTTATCCATAATATATAGCCAAGGAACTTCAGTAGGCACGTGTTTGTTGAATGAATGAATGAATGAATGAATAGATGGATGAATGAATGAATGAATGAATAGATGGATAAATGAATGAATGAATGAATAGATGGATGAACAAACATCGCTCCCCATCCTATTCAAGTTGAGGGACCCAACAGCACATCCTGAGACTGGCTGGCATGAATGAAGAGGCAGATGCTAACCTGTATTCCTCTCCTTGCTGAGCATACACATCATCTGTCATGGTCTACTAAATAATTGACACAGCTGACCAATGCCTCTCTAACTGGCCCATAGCAAGTCAATGAATGTCTCTTTAATCCTTCTATTTTGTATCAAGGAAAAGAAAGTACAAAATGATTATATGTGAGAAAATAATTGTATCTTTTCTGTCAAAGGAGTAGTTTGATTTTAACCGCCATCTTGTAATTTGCCACCTTGTAATTCGCCATCTTGTAATACTTGGATGCCTTCACAAAATTAGCATCTCAAGAGATTGTAGGTGCTGAACCTCTCCCAACTTCCCCTGTAGCTGACCAGGAAGAATGTGAAGCTGTAACTCCCACCAATAGGAGTTCAGCACAGGAGGGGCTTTGCATAAGGGATATAAGACCCACCAGGTTCTTCATCAGGTGTGCTCTCTCTTGTATATGTGGGGGCACCCTTTTTGCAAAAAAGTAAAATCGCCTTGCCAAGCAATTTTTGAACACGTGCCTTTTTCTTAATGTTATGAAAAGTTATTCCTAACATTATATTCCTCAGAACTGATATGAAGCTAAAGGAGCTATTTCTAGATAGAATAAGATGAGCCAGTAAAATTAGATCATGTAGGTAAATCCAGGTGAACCCACAGAGACAGAAAGGAGATGAACGGTTTCTGAGGGGTTCAGGAGAAGGTGAATTCTCGAGTGACTGCTTCATATCTATGGTGTTTCTTTTGGGGGTGCTGAAAGTGTTTTGGAACCAGATAGTCCCAAATGTTGTGATGAGTGCACAACACTATGACCTGCTAAATGCCACTGGATCTTATACTCGAAAATTGTTAATCTCAGTTGAGTGTGGTCTGTAATCCCAGTAGTTGGGAGGTGGAGACAGGAGCATCACAGGGCAGGTTCCATGACAGCCCTAGCAACATAGTGAGACTATCAACAACCTAGAGAGACCCTGTTTCAAAACAAAAAAATAAAACAGGTTGGCATGTAGCTTGGAGGTAGGATGCTCCTGGGTTCAATTAGTGCCACAAATAAATGAATAATATCATGTCCATTGTGATGGGGTGCCGAATGGACCCCAAAAATAAAGTAATAAAAATCCAGGTTCTTGATATCCGTGGAGAAAAGAATTTCTACACTTATCATTTACAACATCTGGCAGGTTTAATTTAAGAAAAAACTGGGAAGGAGAAACTGGGATGCAGAGGAAAAAGGAAAAGGGAAACAGGGGTCCCCCCACGACCAAGTCCTAGGGCATGTTTCCCCGATCACGAGCAGGCGCCGAGAGAGGAAACACGTGGGATTCCAGGGGGTATATGAGAGGGCAGGGTCCTTATTTCCAGCCCCTCACTCTCAGGTTCCAAGCAGTCCGATAGGTTGGGCTCCAGGTGAGATCTGGCTCCTCCTCTTTCCAGGTGTGCGGGATTTGACGGTACGTCTCAGGTGGGCTGGGCTGTACGTTTCTCTTGGGCCAAACCAAAAACTTCCAAGGGGTGGAATTTTGAATTCACACTCTCCAGATTTTTTAAAAGGCTAAAAACTATATTTCTATGAATTTTCCCAATACCTCTTTTCTACCTCACATTCCATTCTAAGCTACCTCATCATCATGAAAAATTCAACTCAACAAAAAAATTTCTATTATAATATTTACAATTCTAAAGCATGTCTTGGTTAAAACTAGTGAAAAGAGGAACAAGGTAAATGCTGTTATTTCCATGTTTCAAAGGTCAAGTAATTGCTCCTTGATAGTTTTTCAATAAACTTACATCAAGTCTACAGAGACAGAGAGTGTTCATCAACCATGAGTGCTATATTACCTTTAGCAGTTACACTGATTTATGTCCGGACCTGGAGTCAGGGGAAAATCTGTGATTTGATAATATAGAATATTTCCTGACACACAAGACAGAATTTATATCTTTAATCATTTCAAAAGGAAACACATCCATAGTATGAAAAAAAACATTAATGAGCAACATTAATTTTTTATTCTAGTTTATTTACATATATTCTGCAAAAGCAAAACTTTTTTTAAAGCATGCTCTGTTGTCACAAGTGCATTTGAATTTCACAAATCTTGTTCTTTGATAAATCAACAAGTATTTATTGAGCTGTTTTATATATGGCACGTGCCCAGCACTAGGGGATAAAAGAAAAGAACAAAACAGGTTTTCACTGTCATTATTTTATTATTTATAAAGTTGGGTTTATCAACCAGATGGTATCAAATGGTAATACTTTGAATTAAGCAAACAAATGCAATATAGCCCTGTACTTACACAAGTGTGGGCAGAATACTTTGGTATATATGACCCTTAGAGCCACCCTGGGAGGCAGGTAGAGTAGGATTATTTATTGCCACACTGTAGGATTAGAAAGCTTGAAGGACACAGCAAGGAATACAGCCAGAATTTGAATCCAGGTTTCAGGTTTCTAGGCTGGTACAACTAGGAGTCCGAAGATGTAAATTCTAAGTGTGATTTTGTCACAAACTTTCTAGGTGGCATCAAACGAGTCTTTGGGGTTTCAGTGTCTTCCTCTCCTGCGTGAGAAGGTCAAGGCACATCTTTTCAGAGGTGCTGCTTTCGGAGCCTGCATTCCAAAGGCAGCCGTGGCACACTCATCAGCTAACTCTTCTTCCCTGTCATTTCTTAACCCAGGTGCACTTTTGACCTTAATAAAACTCTTGTCTTAGATGCATTAACCCACACTGTTTGAATGCTCACAATGGAAAGGTTGTGTTTGCAAAGTCATCTTCAACTAATATGGCCTGAAAAAAAAGATTTCCTCAAATCCTTCAGCCTCCAGGATACAGCTGCTAAGATCACACTTGGTCCTGTCTACAGATAGAATTCTTCTCTGTTTGTTGCATCCCTCCCCGTAGACAACACTTTGGTCCTTCCAACTTCTACTCCATCTCTTGTCTCCTTTGACATCACTAGAATGAAATCAAGAGCTGAACAGGTACCAGCAAAAACTGAGTTGAAGCCACACTATCTCTCCCCCAGCTAACACGGCCCTACACCTAGTCCTATTGTTAGCCTACAAGGGTGCGACTGAGATAAGGCAGGGTGGGAACCTGACCCAGTGACAGCCAATCAGAAGAGCTTTTGTCTGTGGATCTGACCAGGGTGATTCATCAGCCACCAACCCCAGAGGCTTTCAATGGGAGAACAAAAGTCCACTATTGCCCCAAAGGCTATGCTTGGGTTTGTTCCCTTGTACAAAAAAAAAAAAAAAAAAAAAAAAAAATTGCTAGTTTAACTGTCAAGTGTAACTTCAGATTCCCACAAAGCAAAGCTCAAGGGATAAGAATTAGAAAAGACAAGCTAAGTGTATTACGTCAGTGTCTCCACAGTTACAGAGTAAATACAAGTGACTGTGTGATCCAGGATAACCTGTCCCCGAAAGAAGACCCCACTAACGTCCTTTATCTTAAATGTCAACAAAATCATTGCAAAGAAAAAAAGTACTGAGAGAGGATGATCTTAGCATTCCAATCACAGAGGGAGTCTCAATTTTGTGTCACTTTTCCTGGGCCCTCCTTGATTCTTACTAGAAATGAGTGTACACAGAAGTTTGTTTGTTTCACTTACCTCCTCCAAAGTATCTTTAAAAATATAAAGTCAACTGGACTGTGGTGATGCACCCCTGTAATCTCAGTATTTGGGAGGCTAAGACAGGAGGATCACTGGTTTGAGGCAAGCCAGCTTTAACAAGTTAGCAAGACTTTATTTCAAAATAAATAATAAAAATAGCTGAGGGTGTTACTCAGAGGTATAATGTCCCTGGTACTAATATCTATCTGTCATCTACCCATCTTTATATAATACATATAATATATATATATATATATAATCAACTTTTTATTTTTCTTTATTTCATTTATTAAAATTTTACTGCCATGAAACATAAGGTTTTATACTCACATTTTAGAAACCAAAATAATTTCACCCATAGTACCTGGAAATGAAGTTCTAATTGAAGCACCAAGCATTGATATTACATATGCCCCCAGAGCAGCCATTTTTCACTTATTTTATCATTCTGTCATTCAGTGATTACTTATTAAGTGAATAACATTTCCAAACGCTGTGCTGGGTACCGACTTTAGAAGTCTGCCATATTCAAGACACCTTTTAAAGAAAGTGATACAGGAAGTCCCTTACATATAGATTTTAAAGTTGTGTACTCTGTAATCCTGCTATCATGATCATATCTGTTTGAATCAGAATTGACAACTGACCCAAACACAGCCATCTCCTGGTCTTCCAGCAGTTCATTAACTATGCACAAGATGCTTTTCTGTACCGGATACTCACCAATTAAGAATAAGTCTTGCAAAAGATGATTTATTACAATATTTCAAAAGGTTATTTGATTATTACGTCAAATAGAGAGGGAGATAGGAGAGCAGGATGTAGAGTGGAGTAGAAGATGAGAGAGAGAGAGAGAGAGAGAGAGAGCACCTCAAACACATATGTCACAAAGCAGCAGAAGCCATGTCACCACTCATACTAATTTCATCAGAGTGAAGAGAGTGGAAAACTGGTAGCAAAAGAAGTAGGGATTTTGATGAAGAAGAATAACAGATACCTGCTACCAAGAGGGAGAGCTTATTAATTTAATCAATCGATGTTTATTTTGCTTCTTTATGGGAAGATATGAATATGAGCAAAACATAATTCCTGTGCCAATGAAGTCTACTGGAAGAGCCATGCATTCATCAAATAATCACAAAAGCTCTGGAAAAATGCTTGGAAAATAAGGACTCAGAGAAAGGAAATAAGGGGAAAAGAGCTGATTGAGCATGCATAGGAAGGGGTCCTGCATGGAATGAGCTCAGAGAAGACTTCCCTGGGATAGTGACCTTGGAAGTGAGATCTATAAAGATAAGTAGGAATTAAAATGAGGAAATTTGGAAAGAACCATGAAAACATGGAGACATTTGGAAGAGTAAGGGGCAGAAGAGAGCAAGTGAATCTAGAGAGTTAGCTAAAGGTCAGATCATGCCAGAATTGCAGGCCATTTTAGTGGTTTGAGTCCTAATTTCAAGAGTGATGGGAAGCCATCCAAGGATTGCAAGAGAGAGAGGCAAGTTAAGGTCTGTGTTTCAACTGAAAACTAAGATTCCTGTGGGAATTAAATGGCAGAGGATTTGAGTGGGAAGACCAGTTCAGAAGCTTCCGCAGGTGTCCAGGGCAGAGATGGTGACTTGGACCAGAGGGATGGACAGCATCCTGAATATTCCATGCCTAGGGGTGAGAAAAACACTGAATTCCTCTATGCATCCATAATATGTGGCAAAAACAACCCAGGACTCAGTAAACACTCAGGAGGTGATTGTTGAATGAATGGAGATAAATTCTAAGCAGTCAGTGGTCAATAATACTTTAGAAAGTCTCCTCTTCCATAACAACTCCACACTCAAGGTGAGCTGTTAATGGTGATGTTGCAGGAACTGTGTTACTCTCTCAGGGTAGATATTTGAGGCCAAGGGATACTTGTACCCCTGAAATGACCCCATTCATTGGTAGTCAGGAATTGGTAGCAAAAGAAACGAAGGTCTTAGTAAAGAATCACTAATACCTGCTGTCCAAGAGACAGACTAGAAAAGTGATTGAGATCTCAGATTCTGGAGTCAAAGTACATGAATTCATTTCCTAGTGATACCAAATAGGTATGGTATTCTTAAACCTTCTTTGTCTTTATTTCTTCATCCATACAGTGGTAATATTAACAGTATTATGCCAACCTGGAAGTGCTATGTTGAGAATTGAATGGAATTATATATGTTAATAATTGATCACAAGATTTGACACATAGGGAAGTCTCTAAAAACATTATTATTTTTATTATCCTCCCTTCTACTATGAGATTCTCAAAGAAGAGCACTCTTTCTTAGAGGATGGGGCCTGTGACATTCTAGGTTCTCAATAACCTTGTGCTTTGACTTTGCTTTCTCACCCTGAAGTTGAGGATTTCATTACATACATTTGTTCCAGAGCCATCTTCTAAAACTCAGGTCATCTAACAATCTGATATATCCTGAAAGGGAACATTCTTCCTACCCTGCAATTATCAGCCTTTCCATCACCTTCCTCTTTTCCTGTTCCAAACAAAATTATTCAGTCTGCTTACCTTTCCCCCCAGAAATCCTGCCATTTCAAAGTTAATTGCTTCTACTTCCATTACACACCTGCCTTACTTTATTTGTCTATTAACTTTGCTTCCTTGTAAGTAGATGGTATCTATTCCTCTTGCCCCCTTTCCCTTCATATTAATGAACTTCCTAGCCCTGGCATCAGTTGAGAGTCATCCTTCAACTCAGGCTTCTCAAACCACTCTCCACATTCTTTTCTGCTGAGGTGATTGCTCTTGGCATCCTTCTTGCTAATTCACCTTTGTTAGGCAACTCTCGTCTCTGAAAACATCCCATTCTTACAGACTACAGGAGGAGTTATTTCTCCAAACAATTTTTTAAACTCCCCTTTCTTTGGAGTTGGTTTTATTGCCTCCTCCCTTTGAATGTCTAGTAATGTGTGTCTTCCAGCTAGAATTACTTGTTGTCTATACCTCTGAAAGGTAAAGGGAAAAAGAAGCCACACCTCCAGGCACACTTCCAAAAGAAATCAAGTAAAATCCCTTCCATCTCCATCCCTCTGGGTACCTCTAAGCATAGGCTGGTTTCCTTTGGTAAGATTAATTCTGCCATTTCTAATTTTTGTTCTCCCCTAGCACACCTCACCTTCCATATCTGAATACTGTATAGGTCAATTGTACTCTTTACTTGTATCATAACACTGATTCTATCTACTTATTCTAGACCTTGTTTCATGGCTCATTGCAAACTATTCACCTTCCTATCTGCCCCCCACAGCCTCTTGGATTTCTTTACACAACTCTTAAACAAGATCCTTGGGATTGTGTTTGAAGCATGTTTTTTATGTAAAGACGTCTTTTTGTTTTTACTTATTAGCATGGAGGATTGCATTTCCAGGGCTCTGTGTTTTGTTTGCCTGCATTTCTGCTTTTACTCTTAAATGATCAGCTCAGAACCAATCATGTTCAAATTTGTCTCCTTATTCACAATGGCTCCAGTAGAAAGGGAGGGCTGCTAGGTCAAAGAACCTTAGCAATGAAGAAGACCTGAGATGCTAGCTGACATGATCTCCTAACACGGATGTCTTCCTGATTTTATGTAGACACCCCAAGTACAAGTGGCTTGCTGCTCTGTAAGACAATAATTTCCAATGTTAGACATTCCAATGTTCTACAAAGTACCTCTGAATAATTAAATGAAATTCATGTCACTGTAACATGTGCACTGCATTTTCCCCATGAGGTTCTATGCAGTACATTGAATCAACATTCCCCATTAAGTATTTTTAGGCATTTAACAATGTCCTAAATCTTTAACTGCTACTCTTTTGCAGGCCAATTATTCCAAGTTCCTTCAATCATTGATCAAGTGCCTTGGCCTCCACTTCCCTTATACTTTCCTATTAGTGTTTGCGTGCCAGTTTCCCCTCTGATCTACATGGCTTGAAACCAAATGCCATGTCCTCCAAGTGTCTGATCTATTAAAAGCATGGTGTACCGATAACTATTTAGTTGCATGCATTAGTCTAAGATGAAGTTAACTTTTATATATTCTTTCAGTATAGTGATTCATAAAATGTCTTATTTTACTTGTTACATGTTATTCCTGAATCAAATGTCCCCTCCCCTCCAATAGAATTGCACAGGTAATTTTGGAGAGCCTAAAGGTAAGTATCGGACGCCCCAGACTGAACCCTCAGCCATGAGGCCCCAATAAAGATGCTGCCTGAATGTTGCTGGTTCGAACCTCTTTTATTATATCTCTCTCTTTCTGGGATCAAGGGCACTGCACAAGCAATAACAAACACAGTACAGAAGTCGTCTTTCCAAATAGTGCCTTTCCAACAGACTTCCAATAACCCCTCTCTCTAGCAATCCGTCTTCCAC
>PVLC010026461.1:0-22621 GCA_004027655.1 Graphiurus murinus | reverse complement strand
GGAGGAGGAGGAGGAGGAGGAGGAGGAGGAGAAAGAGAAGGAGAAAGAGGAGGAGAAAGAGGAGGAGAAAGAAAAGAAAAAGAAATAGCACTTTGCCTGTGATGCAATTTGCAAACCATGTCAAACCATTTCTCCAGGTTGTTATTTATTCATTCATTCATTCACGTATTTATTTATTTTTGAGATGGAGTCTGGCCACATAGCCCAGGCTGGCCTTGAACTCTGGGACTCCCATGATCCTCCTGTCTCAGCTTCCCTAGCAACTGGGACTGTAGGCATGCCAGTTTGTCTTTTGATTTACTTCCTACATATTCCTTGACATTAAGATTTAAGAAAAGAAATATGTATGGGATGGAATCTACGTCTTTTCTGGGTTCTGGGTTTGGTGCCCTATTTGCTGTGACAGATGGTTAGTGCTCCCTGGGCACCCCCAGGCTTTCTTAGATTTCCCAGGCTCCCTTGCAGCCCGCCCCCTTGCATGGTGCTTCCAAGTGTCTGTGTTTCCCTCGAGCCTCCACCCTGCCCCACTGTGGGTGTAGAGAGGCGAGCCCCGTTTCTTGCTCTTTCTCTGAGCTCTTGCCCTCTGCGCGGTGGTGCCCGGCCCATTCCCCTGCAGCAGCACCCACGGTGGCTAGACTTCTTTGTGCATTCCACCTTTTATCATCATACAGTGATTTTTGTTTTGTTTTGTTTTACAGAATGCCTTTTGTCCCCAAATAAAGCCTGTCTGGTTCTGATTGCTGTCCCTGCATTTTAAAAATGTGTCGGCCTCGTAGCCTTTCATCTGCACCCTCTCTGAGTTGCTTTGCTTTCAGTGTCTTTCCGAATGAGCGCTGTGGCTGGGTTTTTCTTTTCAAAGACGTTTAACCCTCTGCTGAAGTGCAGATGTTTGAGGTTCGTTCTGTGCTTATGGTGTCCTCTGTTCTCCATTGCAACGTAAGGACATCTTTCCTTGTGCCATCTCTGCGTCCTCATTTTATGAAGGACTGGAAGTTTGCTTTAATAGCGGTCTTATAATTATTTATCTCCCACACAATCCTCTCTTGGTACCACACGATGAACAATTAGGGAACTTATATGTCTCAACTTCCCCTGAACCTAAATTTCTGGGGATGTATTTAAAAATTTCAGCATTTACATTTACATGTTATCTATTGAGGGACTGGGGCTTAAACCCAGGTACATTTTATCTCTAAGCTACACCCTGCAGTCCTTAAACTCTTTTTTTTTTTTTTTTAATTTTGAAATGGGATCTCACTAAGTTGTTGAGACTAACCTTGAACCTGCAATCTCCTGTTTCAGCCTTTCACATACTGGGGTTACTGGCATGTCCCACCACACCTGGCTCATATTTGTACTTTAAAAATTGATTTATAAGCTGGGTGTGGTGTCGCATGCTTGTAATCCCAGCATTCGGGAGGCTGAGACCGGAGGATCCGGGTTCGCGGCCAGCCTCAGCTACTTAGTGAGGCACTCCGCAACTTAGTGAGACTCGGTTTCAAAATAAAGAATAAAAAATAGGACTGGGGGTATAGCTCGGAGGTAGAATGCCCCTGAGTTTAATCCCCAGTACCGCAAAAAAAAAAAAAAAAAAAAAAAAAAAAGAATAAAAAATAGGGCTGGGGGTGTAGCTCGGAGGTAGAATGCCCCTGAGTTCAATCCCCAGCACCGCAAAAAAAAATAAAAATTGATTTATATACCTACTAATAATTTATCAATTGATTTATCCATCTATGCAAATGTTTCTACATCTGTAAATGTATTTTCACATCTACTAATATATATGTATATATTCATGAAGTGAATGAATGTATACATATATTTATATATCCATTTATACATCTATTTATATATCCATTATTTATGCATATACATATGCATTTATTAATGGGTTGTTCAGATTTAAATTTATTTTCCTCTCTGGTCTTGACAGATGCGGAAATCTTTGTATTTTATTATGTTTCCAGCACCCTTATCCTCCTTGTGGTTGATGACTAGACTACTTCTAAGCTGTTCTCATCTGTAACATCGGCCTTTTCTCCAAAGACTAACTAAAATGCCATATTGGTTTTAGTCTTGCCTTTCTAGTTAGATGTGTTAACATGTGTCCCACTGTCTGGCTCTTTTGCTCCTGTTTCTTCATTTGCCTCTTGGTTGGCCTGGGCTCTCCGGTAGTTTCTTCAAGATGGGCTCATTATAAGGATTTTCTCTAGATTTTGAATTTTAAAACTATATTGGTCTGTGCCTTTATATTTGATGATGCGATTTTGGGGCCACCATTTTCTTGTGGAGGACCTCCCGACCGTGAATCTTCTGGGCCTTGGCATCAAACGCTGTCATGAGAAAATCTCAGGCTAGCCTAATGCATCTCCCTTGTATGTGACATGATTTCTCCCCGGCTGTCCAAGGCCTTTATTTATCTTTGAAATCCAGTGACATCATTAGCATCTTTTACCAATATTTTTCAACAAGACAAGTACTCTTGAAATGTGTCGATATCAGTCTTTTTTTTTTTTTTTTTCTCTTCTGAACATTGTTCTTGAATGATAGTAAATTATTTTCTGGTCTCAGCTTCATTTCGTGCTCAGGGTCAGGACATCAAGCAAGTGCGTTGCACATTCTTTATCTGTCTTCCGCATCCATCCGTTTCTCTCTCATCCTCCCAAGGTCTTTGTGCTGCCAGCTCCTGCATCCTGCCCTTGCCGGCTCTCCTTCCCCTCTGGGTCTGCACTGCTCCCGGCACTGCTCTCAGCTGGGTCCGCACCTCACCCATGGTTATTGATTTCCTTGCACTTTCCCTCTGAACTTGGATACTTTCTGTCTCATCCTTTCCTATTTCCTCTCCATTCTTCAATCTGCAGTTTGAGTTTTTCCACAGAACTGCTTCTACTACATTTTTAAATGGTGAATTCAGCCAGGCATGGTGGTACATGCTTGTAATCCCAGCATTTGGGAGGCTGAGACCGGAGGATCTAGGTTTGAGGTCACCCTCAGCTACCTAGTGAGGCACTCCGCAACTTAGTGAGACCCTGTTTTCAAAATAAAGACTAAAAAATAGGGCTGGGGGTGTAGCTCGGAGGTAGAATGCCCCTGAGTTCAATCCCCAGTACCGCAAAAAAAAAAAAAAAAAAAAAAAGAAAAGAAAAGAAAAGAAAGAAATGAAGTCCTTGATGTGTGCTAGAAGCCGGCACAGGGGGTCCCAGTAGGAAGACAGATACTCCAAAGGCAAATGACAAGGCTCTGAGGGATGGGGCACCCTGTGTCACCTTACAGGTGTCTGAGGGACCAGCCTCTGCCCTAGGTGTAGGAGATACCACAGAGGGTTTTATTTTTATTTTCATTTTTATTTATTTTTGCGGTACTGGGGAATGAACCCAAGGGCATTCTACCTCTGATCTACACCCCTACCCCTATTTTTTATTCTTTATTTGGAAACAGGGTCTCACTAAGTTGCAGAGGGCCTCACTAAGTAGCTGAGGCTGGCCGAGAACCCGGGTCCTCTGGTCTCAGCCTCGCAAGTACTGGGATGACGAGCGTGCGCCACCATGCCCAGCTCCACAGAGGGTTCTAAATGGTGGGGTGTGCAGCGCTGGGGCAGGAGTTGGCAACCCTTTTGCTCAGCTGACTGGGGAGGGGACTGATGCCTTCTCTTCCTCCCAACTCCTGTCCCTGAGTTACAGAGGTGAGGGTCTGAGCCACAGGTCTCTGGGCTACCAACTCCCAACTGAAGTCTGCTCCCTGCCACCAGGGTAATGTGCCTGCTGTCCAAGCCCCTCTTCGGGTGCTTATGATGTGGCGAAAGGACCTCCGAAGCCTTTCCCGTCACATCCTAGATCTCCAGCAAGGAGGGAGCCCGCTGGGGACCGTGAGCTGGGGGAGGGGAGCAGAGGCCCCTCTGTGCTCAGACATCTGCGTGGAGACAGATGTGGGCGAGGTCCTGCAGGGCTCACTGTTACTGAAAATGAGGCAGGTTTGGGAAGATGTCAGCTGGGCTCTTTGAGGAATAGACGATCATTTTTCTACCACTGCAGAGCCTTCAAGTTAATTTATTGCAATTAGAGGGAATGCATCAGCTCCTCCTCCGCCTGTCTCAGTTGGGCTGGGCAGGGGCTGTGGGCAGCGGGAGCCCCAGACGGAAAGAAGGCGCCCCGCTGTGTCTGTCTGCCACGGACCTGCTTCCTTCCCTCCTCCAGGTCCACTGATCACACCGCCTTGGAGAGCCAGGCCCGGCTCCGCCAGCTGGGTTTGGTTCTGGTGTTCCAGGGTGTGACTGTGCCCCATGCACATCTGCCTCTGGTCTGGGCAACCTCATTGATGGCACGAGTGATCTGGTGCTCCAGGGCACCCTGTGTGACTGTGCCCCGTGCACAGCCACCCCTGCTCTGGGCATCCTCATTGATGGCATGAGTGATCTGGTGCTCCAGGGCACCCTGTGTGACTGTGCCCCATGCACACCCTCCTCTGCTCTGGGCAACCTCATTGATGGCACGAGTGATCTGGTGCTCCAGGGCACCCTGTGTGACTGTGCCCCATGCACACCCTCCTCTGCTCTGGGCAACCTCATTGATGGCATGAGTGATCTGGTGCTCCAGGGCACCCTGTGTGACTGTGCCCCATGCACACCCTCCTCTGCTCTGGGCAACCTCATTGATGGCACGAGTGATCTGGTGCTCCAGGGCACCCTGTGTGACTGTGCCCCATGCACACCCTCCTCTGCTCTGGGCAACCTCATTGATGGCACGAGTGATCTGGTGCTCCAGGGCACCCTGTGTGACTGTGCCCCATGCACACCCTCTTCTGCTCTGGGCATCCTCATTGATGGCACGAGTGATCTGGTGCTCCAGGGCACCCTGTGTGACTGTGCGCCATGCACACCCGCCTCTGCTCTGGGCATCCTCATCGCTGGCACAGGTGAAGGGGTGGGAGTCTCCCTCTCGCTCCTTCACACATTCTGCAGATGTCTGGGTTGGAGGAGGCTGACCCGCACACCGCCAGACCCCGCAGTCTCCTTCCCGTGAGAACGTTGTTCAGGGATCTTAACGTCATTTTCCAAGGGCCGGTGCTCAGCAGCCTCCATGTGAGCTGGGGAATGGGGTCTCTCGGTCTGGGGGAACATCCTGGGGCTGTTGTAAAACAGCAGACATTTATTCCCTGGCGGTTCTGCAAGGCGACACTGGAACTAGCGAACACGATGCCCAGTGGGGCCAGCCGGTCTCTGAAAGTGAAGGGTGCTGTGTTTTCTCTGTGTCCACATCTGTATCTGCTGGCTGCCCCTAAATGAGGCGAGAGGCTTGGGGAGGGAGGCGGGAAGGGGAAAAGGACACGTGATGAAGGAAACAGTCCAGATAATGCCGTGTTAGCCGGGCGCGCTGGCACACATCTGTAATCCCAGGAGTTGGGAGGCTGAGGCAAGAGGATCGTAGGTTTGAGGCCAGCCTCAGCAACTTAGTGAGAACTGCAGCAACTTAGTGAGACCTTGTTTAAAAATACAAAGATAAAAAGGGTTGGGGGTGTAGCTTGGAGGTAGGATGCCCCTGGCTTCCATCCCTAGTACCAACAAATATAAAAACAAATACTGCTAGGTTCATATATGAAGGTATCAATACCAACCTCAATGATGTGTACACAGACAGGGAAGGAGCATTTTGGGATCCGGAGAAAAACACACCAGTGTTGTGTGGTCCCATGTTTCTGTCACTCTGAACCTTGTTATGATGCATAATTATAATGGACCAATTAAAGCGTATTTAAAAAATAAAATCGTATTCTAACGAGAGAAAAAAATCGCTTTGATATTGTTCTTACCTATGCCCTACAGTTATTTCACATGTCTTTTGAGGGCAGGAATCTTTCTTTTGCTAGAAAAGGCAGCCCGTGTCTCTTTGCGCTCAACCTTGGGCAGGTGCAAAGCAGAAATGTGGGTCCTGACCTAACTCTGGGTTCATTGTGTCCGTCTCCAATTCCTACGTCCTCCCCTTGGTTAAAAACAGCTATTAAAGCTGTTCATGCTGTGGGTTATATAATGAAATGTGTGAGCACGTATCTGTGTATTTATGCTAATCGTAAACAATTAACTAGGAAAAAAAAAAGTGTGAGATGCAGGTGTGGGCAGGCTGATCTCTCTGCAGGCCCCCGGGTTCCGGGGAGGGTGCTCCTGCTTCTCCCGGCTTGGGGCGGCATCTGGAGTCCTCGGCTTGTGGTCGTGCGACTCCAGTCCCTGCCTCCATCTTCCCGTGGCCTCTGTGTCTTCTCTTCTCCTGTGGACACCGGCCACTGGATGTCCAGGCCACCCTAATCCAGCATGGCTCCATCTTTTGAAGCCTGCCTTAGTTACCCACTGAAGTCACGTCCTGAGTTCCCAGGAGACGTGAATTTGGGGCGAATCTTATTTAACCCACTACGGGCCCCTCCTAGCTCCGAGCTCCGCAGCCAGCCGGCCCTTGATGTGAGTGGTCAAAGCACGTGGGGCTCTGATTCCTCCCTCATTCCTGTGGTCTTTGCCTCTGCCCTGTTCTGCCCGTGTCCACCTCCATGCCCATGTCCGCCGGCTCCACCTGCACCAACCACAGTCTCTGGACTGACCTCCTGGCCTCCAGCCTCATCCCTTCCATCTGGCCTCCTCCTAGCACTCAGGGATTCTGCTGCACAGCCCTCTTTTTAGGTCACCAAGGCCCGTGTGTCTGCAGCATGCCAGTAGTGGGCCGGCCAGAGCCAGCTCCTGGGATAATGGCCTTCCCGGGACCTCAGGCGGGGGACATTCCCTGCTGCTGTCTGAAAACCTCCCTTCGTGTTCTTCCAGGTCCTTTAGACCCAGCTCAAAGCCACCTCTGCCACCATGGCCTCCGGCCTCGCCTGGCTTTGCTCACAGCCAGCAGGTCGGTGTCAACTGAGCTCTGGGCACACCGGTGGAAGTCATTGTTCAGGGCTGGTCATTGTCGTCTCTGCCCAGCTCTGGGAGCTGATTGTGGTGGGAACATATGAGGGAGCACAGGACTCTAGGACCGGTCAATCAGAGACCGCTGTAATTGGCTCAGAGGAAGACACAGGACTCTAGGACTGGCCAATCAGAAATTACTGTAATTGCCTCACAGGAAGACACATGACTCTAGGACTGGCCAATCAGAGACCACTGTAATTGGCTCAGGGAAAGACATAGGACTCTAGGACCGGTTAATCAGAGACCCCCGTAATTGGCTCAGAGGAAGACACAGGACTCCAGGATTGGCCAATCAGAAACCACTGTAATTGGCTCAGAGGAAGACACATGACTCCAGGCAGGCCAATCAGAGTCTGCCCTGGGACCTTTTTTTTTTTGCTGAAATACTTAAGAAAGTGACACTGTTCAAAACTATTAGTATTAGCATTTATTGAACACCACCTGTGTGCCAAGCACTGGACAAGGTGCTACCTGCTTTGCTTTAAATCCTTATGATTACCGAGTACCCCGTGAGACCTCAGACCCAGCTGGCCCGTCAGTCCTGCGGGAGCTGCTCCTGTGAGCACTGGGCGGCCCCTCGAGCACTCCCTGGCCTGACGGGGGCGGCCGGGCAGCCCTCTTTCTCCAGCGCAGAGTAGTTAAATCCTCCCCAATGTTACTTGCAAAATGATGGAATACTCCAGGGAGACACCCAGGGAGCGGGCCGCCGACAGCTCCGACCATAAATCTTTCCCTCCAACAGCAAAGGACGTCTACAGTATTTCATAATTGGCGAGATGAAGAGCCCCTGCTTTCCAAGATGTTCCAGAATAACTCAGTTTTAAAGACCACGTCCTAACAACCGGAATGGGCCGATTATACCGGGGGAATCCACCGAGAATCGTTGCCGCGCGAGTTAGCGAGATGCGCGTGAGTGATTGCCGAAACTTCGCTCGGAGACTCTGGTTTCCCAGCGCCAGGAGAGACGTTAACGCCCATTTGTTAAAAATGTTTTTGAGGTTTATTTCTAATGGAAGGATGTGTTGTATTTAAGTGTGTCCTCTGAAATACTTACGGTGACAGGGCCATCCGTCTGCTATCTCCCTCTGACTCTGCAGGAACGGGGGTGTTGAATGGGGAGGTCTGGGCATCACCTGAAGGTCTGTGGGCATCCCAGCCCCGTGCAGGGCAAGGGGGAAGGACCAGCTGGGACCTTTGGGCAAGTGAGACACGCACCATCACCAAGCCCCCACCCTGCAGGTCAGCTGGAGAGACCACATGCTACGACCCTCTATGCCATGGCCCTCGATGAGCTTCGGGGCTAGGATTTTTGCAGCTACAGAGAAGAGCTGGTAGATCAGCAACGTAGTGAGACCCTCAGCAACTTAGTGAGACTCTTTTTTCAAAGTTAAAATAAATAAGTAAAAAGAGCTGGGGGTATAGAGCTCGGAGGTAGGATACCCTTGGACTCAATTCCCAGTACGAAAACAAAACCCAAACCCCCCAAACTCCAGGAGCCCCTCAAGGACGCCCCAGGCACTATGCTACCATTCTGCCTTCTTGGGCTTTCTGGGCTAAGGTCAGTTGAGCCATGGTGGTCGAGTGAGCTTCGGGACCGTCAGCCTTGAACCTGGGGCCCCGAATCCAAGGCTGGTGCGGTGTCCTTCTGTGTGGGAGACCTTTTGCTGAATTGTCTGAATCCTGAGATTGGGGTGCTGGCCGGAGCAGCCCACCTGACCTGGAAGTTCTCCGTGGACTCCCTAGCCGGTGCTCCTTCAGCCCTGAGCCTCAGCCTTCATCCTCCTCCCTGTGTGGACAGCGCTGACTCCCCGTGCTCCCCACACTGCGCCAGGCCATCGAGAGGTGGGGACAGGTCTCTCTTCTCAGCCCTGGCGTCCACCATGGCGGCTGCAGGGCTGCGGACTCTCGGCTCCAGGGCGTTCCTCCTCTTCTCTTCGGTGTTGCTGTGTCCATGGTCCCTGGACAGACTTGGAGGCGTGTAGAGGAAGGACTGGAAACAGGATTTCCAGGAATCGTGTCTCCCACGCAGGTGGCAGCATCCCCAGAGCAACTCCTCGCTCATCCTTCTCTGTCTCTGTCCCTGTCCTGGACTGTCCTCAGGACCTCACCCCTGCCTTCAGGACAGTTGTGACCGGGGTTGGCCCAGGTGGCACCGCCCTGATCTTTCTCCTATCCCCTGCCAAGTCCCTTGTCCCAACAGAGTGGCCGAGTGCTTCTGCAGACTCAGGGTCTCCTAGATCGTCACAGGAGCGCCCCAGACAATGTGTCATAAGCACAGCCTGGAAGCTACAGGGTCTGGTCACCTGTGCAGACGCAGAGCCAGGGCCAGCGCAGGCGGACTGGGGCTCCTGTCCTGGTGTCCCTCCCGGGGCTCTGACTTAGCCAGTGTTGTGCTGCCCCCAGGCCCTGAGGTTGGGCAGGGCGGGCTCAGCCCCAGCTGCTCCCTCCCCCTGCAGGGCCCCTGGCCTACAGGGCGGCCCCGCCCTCGTCCACAGCCATGCTCAGCGGTTGGCATATGTCTACGCACATGGTGCCTCTCTGAAATGGATGTGCCCCAAAGCCAGCGTGCAAAACAAATAAATATTTGTTCCAGAAACTCCTGAGATGTCAAGTTTTATTGTAAGTACATTTGGTGCGTGACAGGCTGATAAATCTTGCCTGGGTTATGACGCTTCTGCTGTGAGCCCTCGGCCCCGACCGCCTTGTCATTCCACAGTTGGGTGGCTCTGTCCTGAGTCACCAAGACACCGCCTGCTCCTGCATCTCAGCTCCAGCAAGGATGTGGGGCCTGGGAGCCGCCCACCCCACCCCACCCCATGGTACCCCACCCCACAGGCTTCTCCTGCTTCAGCTAAAACCCTTTTCCCTCCCACTTTCTTCATAAGAAAGAAGCTTCTTTGGGTAAAATGCCACCAAGGCAGGCAGCGTTTGATTCTGAGCTCCTCGATGTTCAGGGTGTAGGGTGCAGCTGGGCCCTGGGAAGGGAGGGTTCCTAAGGGGAGTCCTGGCAGGGAGGTGGCAGGTTTTGGGGAGACTCTGCATTACAGGCCTCTGTCCTGGGTCGTCTGGGAAAGGTGGAACAGCCCGGCCTTCTCTCGGGGGCTCCCAGCCATGTCTTCATCCAGTGGGGTGTCGCTCCATGGTGAACACTTCGGGAAAAGTCACGCTGGACACAGCACTGCAGCGGGGCTCAGGAGACAGCCTGGTTGGTCCTTCTCTGCTCCTTCTTCCCACGGGGTCTCCTGCCGTCTGCTGCAAAGGGCTGAAGGTGCGTTTCCTGGAGGCGCTGAGGTTCCCGGGTCTTCAGTGTCCAAGCGGGATGCTTTGTTTGTCACCGCTCAGCACCGCGGTCCCCCCACCCTCGCCCACCCAGGTTCTGTTCCTGGGCAGCTCATGAGTGGGCATCTGGCCCGGTGCTTTACTGGGGCCCCCCGGGGCTGACCGGATGCTGGGAGAGAGGGGCGTGGAGGCAGATGGCCCCATGGAGGCCGGACCTCACTGCCTCAGGCTTTGGTACCGCCTTTGGGGGCAGGAATGGTGGTGGCACTGCATCCTGGCGCGGTGCTTGATTCTTAAGACATTAAGTTTTATGTCTTAATTTTGCTGGGCTCAAGTGCCCCGTCTATTTCTAAGACTTGGAGAGAAGCTTTTCCATCTTCTCACTGGAGGACTTTGCAGGGGAGAGGGGCCGTCCTGACACCATTTGAGGTGAAGTACTTTGGAAGCCATGCAGCTGAGCCACAGCTGCCAGCAGAGAGGGGCTGGAGGGGCTGGGGAGCGGGTCCGGCTGCAGGTGGCGGGGTGGTCCTGGCCCCCCTCACGCCAGGGCCAAGGACAAGGGTGGCCTCTTATCTAGGTCCACTTTTCACTGCGAAGTTCACCTCGGAGCAGAGAATGGGCCGAAAAGAATTTAAAAAAAAAATGTATTGCTCTATCTCAGCCACCGGGAGCAGGCACTGGCACGGGCGGAACCCAGCAGCTGTCTGATTTTTCTGGAGTAGGGTCATGCTTGTTAGCTGGGGTATTCCTTGCATCTGCTGTCCACACTGCAGGAAAACCCTCCAAAGGCATCCAGGGATCTGGACAAGGAGAAAAATCTACCAAACATCTTCACGCTCATCAACCGGGCTTAAAAATGTTAACATTGTGCAATATTGGTTTCAGATGGTCATGCTCTTTTTTTAATTAATTAATTAATTTATTTGTGTGGCACTAGGGATAGAATACAGAGGCATTCTACCTCTGAGCTACACCCCCAGCCCTACTTTATTTTTTTAAAATTTTGTAACAGGGTCTCACTAAGTTGCCGAGGGTCTCACTAAGTTGCTAAGGGTCTCGCTAAGTTGCTGAGGCTGACCTTGAACCTGTCATCCTCCTATGTCTGCCTCCAAAGTCCTGGGATTACAGGCATGCACCACTGCGCCCGGCCACGTTAATGGTGGTTAAAAGAACATGAGTAACAGTCATGTTTGAATTCCCCTTTATGCATTCACATGCGCCTCTCCCCCTGACCTACCCCCAGAGTCGAGCCCCCACGGATTTATTCTCTTAGTATGTGTGTGTGTACATAGGCAACCTTCAGTACTGTTTGTGTGCCTGAGGTTTTAAGTGAGTGGGGGTCTATGTATTCTCTTTGTATAGTTTTTCACATTCCACTAGAGTAGCTCAGCCATCTTGGCGGGTCCGTCAGACCCAGGCGAGTGTTGCGATCATTTCCCATTTCTCCACAGCAGACAGGCGCTCCATGTCTGCCAGTGCCCGCCTGGCAAAGTTGAATGGTCCTGAAATGGGGAGTGAGGATTAAGAAAAAGAAAGAAAGACAAGAGATAGATTCGGGAGGACTGTCAGTGAATACTGCCACCCCGAGTTTATTCAGCCCAGCCGTTACCTGCTTTTTAGGGCATCAGAGTATACTTCAAGGTTAAAGCTTTCTCACAATAGTTGCATCTGTGAAAACAATCCTCTCTAGGTCTAAGGTTCGAAGAACAAATATTCACATAGTTTTTACTGTAATAATCTGAATAAACATCTTGAGACAAAACAGGACTCTTGCCCTTGGCAGTAATCAGCACATGTTATGGGAATCTGCATTTCTGCAGAAACAGACTTCTATGCACCTGTGAGTCTGCAAAAACAGACCTTGAGCCCTGTTGGTCTCCAACACATGTCTCTGTGAATTTGTGTGGAGTTCAGTCCTGGGACGTCTGGAGGCGCAATGGCATCTTTGCTAGCTATGTCACCCCAGTGCAGCTCTCACCACCCTGGGCCAGCGAGTGTGTTCATGCATGCGCTCCTCCGTCCCCCAGGGGCCCAGTGACCTGTAGACCACTACGATGCTCGTTATCCCACCCAGGCTGCGGGGCTTCCTGCATTCCCGGAGATCCCACAGCTAAGGATGGCAGGCCCAACACTCGAGAGCCTGGCCGCCTGGCTGTGGAGCCCAGAGATGAACCACAGCCGAGTACCACTTGGGGGCTCGTCAAGGCTTCTGACGCCGGTCCTGTGCCGCCAGCCTCGAACGCCAAGCCCGTCCCCAACCCCTCTGCAGCCCAACCTGCTGCCTTTATCACGGCTCATCATCATGGGGTTAAAGCACATTCCCTGGTCCGCGGCGATGCTGGGTGCCTGTTCACACCTACTGGGGGCGGTGGAGAGTTTTATGTCTTAACTTTGCTGGGCTCCAGTGCCCGGTTATATAATGAGACCCTCATGTCGGAGCCGCTCTGCAGTGTGTTTCCAGGCCCTGAGACAGTGCAGGCTCGTTCCTTCAGCTAGAGCACGAAGATCTGCTTCTGGTCCCATTTCACAGGAGAACGCCGGCTGATGGCAGACCTGGTTTCTCGCCTGTGATTTGCCTTTGTGTGCTTTTTTTCCTTCCTTCTTTCTTTCCTTCCTTTCTTCCTTCCTTCCATCCTTTTTGTGGTTCTAGGGATTGAATCCAGGGACATTCTGCCTCCAAGCTATACTACCAGCCCTTTTTATTTCTTCTTTAGAAACAAAATCTCACCAAGTTGCTGAGGTTGGCCTCAAACCTGCACTCCTCTAGTCTTAGCCTCCCAAGTACTGGGATCCCAGGTGTGCGCCACCATGCCTGGTTCTGTGTGTGCTTTGAAGCATTCATATACCCACACTTAGTCACATGTGATCAGGATAATACCCTCCAACTATGTCTTACCTGTGTATATGTGTGAGAGGTACAAGGGATTGAACCCAGGGTCACTCTACCTCCAAGCTACACCCTCAGCTCTATTTGATTTTTTTTTTAATTTTGAAACAACTGCTAACTTTCTGAGGCTGACCTCAAACCTGCAATCCTCCCTTCTCAGTCTCCCAACTACTGGATTATAGGTGTTGCCACCATGCCTGGCTTGGATACTGTCTTTTTGATGAGTGACATCCTTTTCCTCTCTTATCTGTGAGTATGCTAAGAAGCCTCTCTTTGCTTTGAGACCCTAACGTTGTTCTCGCATGTTTTTCTAAGCAGGTTTTGCAGTTTTCTCTTTTGCTGTTGAGGTCTTTTATTCAGCAGAAGTAGCTTGGTATATTGAGGGTGCTGGGGTCTCTGCTGGGACAGACTAGTGGGGTGCTTTGAGACCCTAAAGTTGTTTTTGCATGCGTTTTCTAAGCAGGTTTTGCAGTTTTCTCTTTTGCTGTTGAGGTCTTTTATTCAATAGAAGTAGCTTGGTATATTGAGGGTGCTGGGGTCTCTGCTGGGACAGATTAGTGGGGTGGTGCTGGCCTCCGGTGCAGCCCCCCTCCCGGTGCTCCACAGCCCTTGGGGCAGTGCTCAGGAGGTAGTCTTTGAGCTGAGAACTGCTCCCTATTGCCTATTCTGTGGGGATGCAGCCAGCTAGGCTTGGTGGTACAGGACAACAGTGTAGTCAGGACAGGATATTAGATTCAGGCGTGCAGCTTATTAAAGGAGATTTTCTTCAGCCATGTGAAGTATTTATGCTGGAGCTTGAACGTGACATGACTGGGGAGATGGTTGACAACTTGGCCGGTCTTAGCCTGCAGGAGATGCATAGCCGCGGGCCCTGGCGTGTCCCTGCGGGAGCTGGGGACCTGAGGAGTTGCGCTCAGCACGCACGCTCGGCACGGCCTGGCTGGCCAGGGGCCTTAGCTGAGAACACACCATTTGAACTTAGGAAAACGACCTGCCATTGCTGTGAAATATTTTAGGCAAGCCTCCAGCCCAGCACCCTGCAGGACTACATCAGGGTTCCAATTTTATTTTATTTTATTTTTTTGTACATAGACGCTCATTCCAGCAACATTTATAGAATAATTCATTTGTTCTCTACCGATTTTTGGTTTTGCCTTGCTGTGTGCTTGGCGGATATTGATTGCACGTGAGGCATTGTGGATAAAAAAAAAAAGTGTAGAAATTATTTTAAGCCTGGGGTCTTGTTATCTTCCTCCGGAAAAGGTTTATTTGCTTTCTGGCTGGATCTAGGGGCCCTCGGGACCCAGGCTGATGTCAATCCACTCTGGAGATGGGGTCAGAGCCAGGCTTTGGTCCTGGGAGGGCTCGGCTTTCTTGCTGTCGGGGGAGGGTGGGAGGGTGGGGAGGACCACCTCCCGCAGATTTTAATGTTGCCTGTTAATATCAGGTTTTGTGGACAGCTGGGTCAGCTCTGGGTTTATTTTTCTCTCATTCATCGTCCTACTCATATAATTTTTTCTGTCCTTTGGTGGGACAAATCCTGTCCCTTTTGGGGGGGCGGTTACTGGGGATTGAAACCAGGAGCATTCTACTTCCAAGCTACACCCCAACCCTTTTTGAGATATATATATTTTATAATTTTGAAGCAGGGTCTTGCTAAGTTGCTGAGGCTGGCCTTGAACCTGCGATCCTCCTGTCTCAGCCTCCTAAGTACTGGGATTACAGGCATGGACCACCATGCCCAGCCCTCTGTTTCTTTAGTTCAGCAGTTTCTAGCCAGTCCTGTCAGACCTTTGCTCTTCCGACTGAATTTCAGGATGAGCTCCTCCGGCCCCACAGAGCAGGCTGTTGGCACTGGAATTTGGTGACATTGGAGGCTGACTTTGGAGTCGTGACATCTTTAGGACGCCCACTCCTTTCCCTCAGGGCCACGGTATACTTCCCCATTTAGTCACATTTTTACTTGTATCCTGCACATACATGTTCTTGTTGTAAATTAATAATAGACTTAGTGTTTAGAGCAGTTTTAGACCTCCAAAACAATTGAGCAGAAAACACAGAGAGTTCTGGTACACTCCTCCTCCCATTTTCTCTGTGGTTAACGTCTTGCATCCATGTGGCATGTTTGTTACAATTAAGGGACCCATATTGACACATTTTTATTAACTAAAGCCCACAAATTGTGGACTAGTCTGCTTTCAGTTATTAAAACAAAATGGCAGAGGCTGGGAACTTTATAAAGAAAAGAGGCTCATCTAACTCTTGGTTCTGGAGTCTCAGGAGGGGGGTGCTGACATCTGCTCAGCTCTGGTGAGGCCAGTTGGTAGCTGGCTTCTCGGTGGTGGGAACACTTGAGCAGTCCTTGCAGGAGAGGGGAAGGACCAGTCTCCTTTGTAACAATCCATCCCCAGGAGAACTAACCTGAATCCAGTGAGAGAGAAGTTTTGGTTAAACTTATAAATGTATTCACCATGGTTATAGGATACAAAATCAATTTTATTTGTATGAACTCACAAAGAACAACCCCAACATGAAACTAAGTAACCCCATAAATAGCACCAAAAGAATAGCATGGTTAAAAACAATTTTTAAAAAAGGAAATGCAAAACATACTCTGAGAACTACAAAACATGTTGACTAGCACAAGAAGATCAAAGAAATCAGAAAACATCCTGTGTTCGTGGGTTTAAAGCATGAAAATTGATGAGAAGCCTTTGCTCCACAGGTCTGTCTGCGTGTCCATCCCGATCTGTATAATGATACCAACTGGATTTCTCGTAACTGTAGACATGCTGATCCTGAAATTTGAATGTAAAATCTAGGGACCCGGAATAGCCAAAATGACCTTGTTAAAAAGAAAAAGAGCAGCAAAGTTGGAAACTCTCTGATTTAAAAACTTACTGAGAAGTTCTCACAATCAGGATGGTGAGGTTCTGTGATGAGGTTAGACAAGTATCAGTGTAATAGAATCCAGAGTCCAGAAATAAACCCACACGCCCATAGTTAACTGATTTCTGAGGAAGGTGCCAAGACAATTTAATGGGGAAAGAAAGTCTTCTCAACAAATGATGCCGAGACAACTGAACACCCACATGGAAAAGCAAGAATGTAGACCATTACCCTGGAAACATGCCCAAGAATTAACTCAAAACAGAGAATATACAAAAATTAGCTCTCAAATGTAAGAGCCAAAACAATAAAACTCTTACAAAAACATAGGCATAAATCTTCATATTAGATTAGGCAATAGTTCCTTAGCTGTTACATCAAAAGCACATGCAGCCCAATAAAAACAGGTTAATCAGATACCACTCAAATGAAAAACTATTGTGCTGCAAGGACCACATCAAGAAAATGAAAAGACATCCCATAGAATGAAAGAAAATGTTTGCCAATCATATATCTGATAAGGGATTCAGATCTGGAATATATAAAGAACTCTTACAATTTAATAATAAAAAGGCAAGTAATCTAATTAAAAATGGGCAAAGATTTTAACAGATGTTTTCCCCAAGAAGATAAACAAGTAGCCATTAAAGTGCACAAAAGATGTTCAATTTCCATGGCCATCCGAGAGATGCAAATCGAAATCATGTCACCCCTTCAAATTCATTAGGATGGACATAATAAAAAAGGTAATTATGAGGGCTGGAGATAACGTGGAGAAATTGGAATCTTCATACACTTCCAGGAGGACTTAAAATGGAGTAGTTTATTCACTACACAACCTGGAAGTGTCCCAGAAAATAAACATAGCAGTGCCTGTGACATAGGAATTCCTTTCTTAGATATATTATACATACTGTTCCATTTAGATGTAAATGCCCCGGAAGAGCTCATTATCAACGTTTGGAGCTGATGTAATTGGGTCATGAGGGTTACAATACCATTACGATGGCTTAGTGGCCTAGGCCAGGAGGGGTGGCTGGAGGGCATGGATTCCTGGGGGGGCTAATGGCCTTGGGGATTATATTTGGATCCTCCTCCTCCCGCTCTGTTCTCTTTGCATCCAGCCTCCATGATGTGAGGAGTGCAGCTTATGCGGTCTCCCTCTGTCCACCTCTGGCCGTCATACCCAGAGATCCGCGGTCCCCGGCCTCAAATGGACTGCACCTGAAACCATAAGAAAATACATCTTCTTTCCTCTAAGTTGCATGGTCAATCTTCTAGATTATAGCTGCAAGAATGCTGACTGGAACCCACACTCACACAACAACATGTAGGCAGGATAACACCATTATTCAGAGTGGCTCCAAGCTGAGATGACTCAGTTATCCCCCGACTAATGATTGGATGAACAGAATGTGGTGTGTCCATACAGCAGAATATTACTTGGCGCTAAAAAAGAACGCAGTACTGACATAGGCTACAGCGTGGATAGACCTTGAAAACATGATTCTAAGTGAAAAAATCCAGACACAAAGGCCAAAGTATGTATGGTTCTTCTTACATGAAATGTCATCATAGGCTAATCAACAGGAAGTTTGTCCCAGGCTGGGGTGGCGGTAGCGGGTGGAATAGGTGGGGGTGACTTTTGGAGGGTGCTGGGTTTCTATGGGTCATGATGAAACGTTCTCAAGTGGACCATGGTGATGGCTGCAAGCTGCTCAATTGTCCCCCTTGCCAAAGGGGGTTGTGCGCCCTGTGAATGACACATTTGTATGTTGCATGCTTTGCAAACCATAAAGACTTTTGTCCCTCCCTTCCCCCGCCTTCCATTCACCGGTGAGAAGCCGAACCCGCGTCTGCTCGCTGCCTTGAGTGGAGGTTTCTACAGCTCCGCAGGTCAAAGTCCCGGCCGTATTGAAGAGCTGTCTATTCTTTGCTCGGTGTTTTTATCCTGAATGGGTATTGGATTTTATCGGGTGCCATTTTTGTATCTATTTTGGAGATTATATGTGCTCTTTTATATTCTGTTACTTTTGTGTATCGCAGTAATAGATTTTCTTATGTTGAACTGTTAAAATTGCCTCGAATCCCTAGTTGGTAATGATTTGCAAGGCCGTGTGTGAATTTCTGCTAGCTTTTTTGGGGGGTAGTTTTCTCTATATTTTTCATTTAAGATTACTGCATAATTTTCTTTTCTTCTACTCTCTTGCCCAGTTCGGGTACCTAATTTGGATATATTTCCTTCTTTTCAAAAGTTTATTTTGAAGTTTATATACAGTAAAACCACTCTTTTATTTTTCTTGGTGGGGTGGTGGTACTATAGGTGAGATTGTACCTAGGGGCATGTCAGCTACAACTCAATATTTTTAAATCTTTTATTTCCAAACAAGGTCTTGGCAGGCGTGGTGGCACACACTTGTCATCCCAGTACTTGGGAGGCTGAGACAGGAGGATCACAGGTTCGGTTCGCAGCCAGCCTCAGCTACTTAGTGAGGCCTTCCACAATTTAGTGAGACCCTGTTTCAAAATAAAGAATAAAAAATTGGAGGTAGAATGTCCCTGAGTTCAATCCCTAGCACCGCAAAACAAAACAAAAACAAAAACAAAAAACAAAAAGAAAAGAAAAAATAGGGTCTTGATAAGTTGTTGAGGGTCTTGATAAGTTTCTGAGGCTGTCCTTGAACTTGCGACCCTCCTGTTTCAGCCTCCCAAGCGCTGGGATTACAGGTGTGTGCACCTGGCTCCACTCTTCTTTTTATAAAGAGTATCCACTTTGGACATATGTATAACCTCTGAAACACTACTACAAATACACAGAATAGTTGCAACACCTCCCAAATTCATTTGTGAGTTTTGTAGTCATCCCCTCCCCCTGCCCACTCCTGGTGCCCTCACCAATCTGTTCTCCCCCTGTCCCCCAAGTTCTGTTTTCACAGAATGACACTGTGTGCAGCCTCTTGGCCAGGCATCTTGTAGGCTGTGTAGTGGATCCCAGAGCCTTTCATGCGGCATGACTCCAGGCTTCACCATTGTTTATTGCTGTATACTATTCCTTTGTTGCACAATTTCTAAAGCTGACTGTAGATTTCTGACAATCTTCACCAGGGTCAAGAAATGGCCTCTGTTTGCTTCTTTATCTGATCATCCATTGAAGACTATTTGTGCAATTTCAGTTTGGGGCTGCTCTCAATATTCATGTGCAAGTTTTTTGTATGAGTGTAAGTTGTAATTTCTTCTTGACCTGGGGCATGAGGTGGTGGGGTCATTTGTTAGTGTTATGTGAGCACTGTAGAACCTGACGAACCCCTCTCTATGGTGGCGGTACCATTTGGCCTCCCGCTCAGCACGGTGAGAGACCATCTGCTCATTCTGTGTCCCAGATGGCACTTGGCACTGCACTGTCCCGGCCGTGCATTTTGTTTTGGTTTCGTCTTGGTCGGCGGTTGTGGGGTCTGTTGTACATCACTGCGGCTCTGTCAGAAGCGGTGACCGGTGACCAGGGCCTCTCCACATGCATATTCCCTTGCCCTCCGAATGTCTTCTCTGGTGCAAGGTCTGCTCGGATTCTTTTGCCCAGTGTTCAACAGGGGTACTGTGTCCTCAGGGCCGAGACCCGAGAGCACTTCCTTTTTTTTTTTTTTTTTTGGCGGTACGGGGGATTGAACTCAGGGGCATTCTACCTCCGAGCTATACCCTCAGCCCTATTTTTTATTCTTTATTTTGAAACCGGGTCTCACTAAGTTGCGGAGTGCCTCACTAGGTAGCTGAGGCTGGCCGCGAACCTGGATCCTCAGGTCTCAGCCTCCCGAATGCTGGGATTAAAAGCGTGAGCCACCACGCCCGGCTCCCCAAGAGCACTTCCTACATTGTAGGAGATATGGGAACTGCGTCTCTCTCCTCCTCGTTCGTGGCCTGTCTCTTCACTCTCCTAATCACGCCTATCCCAGAGCACAAGCTTGTGCCTCTCGCATGTCTGCCTTGACCTCTTTTGCTGCTCTGCATCCTGCTCTCGCTATTGTATCTAAGAATTCTTTGCTTAACTCAAGGTGGCAAGAAAGGTCTCCATTGATTTCTTCCAGGAAGCTGGTAGTTTACATTTCATACTTGAGGCTCTGACTCATTTAGCTACTTTTTTTTTTGCGAAAGGTACAAGGCATGGGGTCGAGGAGTCTCTGTCGGTCTTCCTCTGTTCCGTGGCACATGGCTGTCCAATTGTTGAAGAAGATGGCCCTGTCCCAGCTGAATTGTCTGTGCATCATTGTCAAAAATCAATCGACCACATCTGCCTGCTCCTGCTTGTTTCTGGACTCTGTTCTGCCATTGATTTATGAGTCTCTCCTTTGGCCGAAACCACCTGCCTTGATGATTTGATTACGATAGCTTTAGAGTGAATCTTGAAGCCCTGTGATGCTACTTCATTCTTTTCTCCCCCCGATAGTTGATTTGGATATTCTAGTTCCTTTGCCATTCCAAGGGCTTCAAGTACTTCTTTTTGCTTGATATATTCATTTCTTATAGATTTTTTTAAAAAGAAAACCTCACAATAATTGGGAATATGGAAAATTCTTCAACTTTATGGTTTTAATTGGTTTTGCTTTTTATTGTGAAGTGTTCATTTTTAATCTTTATTAAAGATTTTTGCCTTAAATTATATCCCCTCTGTGTCTTGCTGCACTCCTATTTTATGTAGTTTTTTTTTGGTATATATATATATATATATGTATGTATATATATATATATTTTTTCTTCTTCTTCTTCTTCTTCTTCTTCTTCTTCTTCTTCTTCTTCTTTTTGTACTAGGGATTGAACCCAGTTCAGTGGCATTCTCCAGCTCTTTTTTTTTTTTTTTTACTTTTATTTTGAAGCAGGGCCTTGCTAAGTTGCTGAGGCGAGCCTTGAAACTGTGATCCTCCTGTCTCAGTCTCCCAAGTACTGGGGTTACCGATGTGTACCACCACGTCTGGCTTTTTTTTTTTTTCCATCTTTTTATTTGTAACTTTTCTCTGTGATTTGTCTTTGGCTGCTTTCTACAATCAGAAATTAGTTGCTGATTATAGGAAGAATTAGTTTAAAACTCCAGAGTAACCCTTTTTGGGACTTTACCATGATTTTAATCCTTTTGTGCTAACCGTGGTTACTTACATGTTTTGATCTATGCTTTGCATATTCTGTGGTTGTTTTTATTATTATTATTTTTAAATTTTTTTTAGCCTTTCATTTTTTTCTTTTGCCCTCCACTGGTCTAAGAGTGCTTCTCGGATTTCTTTTTGTGCTTTCTTGGTTTGGAGGTAATTTGTCGTATTTTGTTTTGGTGCCTTTTCCTTGCATTTTAAAATATTCACCATTTAGCTCCCCGTTTTTCTAGTGGAACCCGAATGCTTCAGGAGTGGCATCTCTTCCGTCATTTTTGACATCCATGAACTTCTGAAAATCAGAAGTCCTCGGTCAATGTGTTCACCAGGAACCTATTTCCCATTACTTAAGACGGGAGATATTAAGCCAGGCGTGGTGGCACACACTTGTCATCCCAGTACTTGGGAGGCCGAGACCAGAGGATCCGGGTTCGTGGCCAGCCTCGGCTACTTAGTGAGGCTCTCCACAACTTAGTGAGACCCTGTTTCAAAATAAAGAATAAAAAAATAGGACTGAGGGTATATAGCTCAGAGATAGAATGCCACGGGGTTCAATTCCTAGTACAAAACAAACAAAACAAAACAAAACAAAAATAATAAACAGGGAGATATTTGTAACGCATTACACATAGATCCAAAAATCACTACCAACTTCCTCAAATGTATCTAAAACACAGAAAACCGCCTACATAAAACATAAACTGTGGCGCATTAGCTCTAAAATGTTTAAGTACCGGTTCCAGATCACCAGCACTTCCTCGGGCTGTTAAGACGCTGGGGCTTCGCAGGCAGCAATATATCCAGTTTTCGTGCTTCCTGGCCCCACAGCACGCAGAACACCGACGTAGCTAGCACCTCAGAAAACTGCAGACGCTAATGGCTGAATGCTTGCGACCCCTTAGGATGCACAGGGGAAGTCTAAATCCTAATGCAAAGGCGTTTGTAAGTGGGTCTTTGCGAAGTGACAGCTTCCGGGGTCCTCGAGAGGCATTGATCCCCGTCTAGGAAGAGATCAGGAGCCCTGTCCTACAAAGAGGGGCTCCTGTCCTCACCTGGAGGAGGCCTCACCAGATCCCGACCACGCATGCGTGCATACCTGCGGGAAGTCAGTGCTGCTGTGGAAGCCAGCCTGCCGCTCTATGGTATTTGTTACAGGAGATCTATAGCAAAGCTCAAGGCGAGTTCCTGTAACAAACCATCCCTCTCCAGGAGAGTTGAAGATGAGTGCTCGGGGTCGGTGGGGGCCTGAGGACGGCTGAGAAAGGACCACCTCCTCTTCCTCCTCCTCCTCCCCCTCCTCTCCTCCTCTTCCTCCTCCTTCTCCCTCCTCCTCCTCTTCCTCTTCCTTGGGAAGACCTGAGACTCAGCTCTGCCCCCTGGTGGCTGCCTGCACTTGAGGCGGGAGCTTGGCTGATCCTCAGAGGGGTCGCTCGTCCTCTTCCTCTTCCTCCTCCTCCTCCCCCTCCTCCTTTTCCTCCTCTTCCTCCTCCTCCTCCT
>PVLC010026460.1:0-22680 GCA_004027655.1 Graphiurus murinus | reverse complement strand
TGGTGGCGCACGCTTGTAATCCCAGCATTCGGGAGGCTGAGACCGGAGGATCCGGGTTCGCGGCCAGCCTCAGCTACCTAGTGAGGCACTCCGCAACTTAGTGAGACTCGGTTTCAAAATAAAGAATAAAAATAGGGCTGGGGGTGTAGCTCGGAGGTAGAATGCCCCTGAGTTCAATCCCCAGTACCGCAAAAAAAAAGAAGTGAGCCGGTGGTCCTTTTGGGGTTTGGGGCTCTTCTTTAGAGCGAGCTTCCATGGGGAGAGTAGCAGGTCTGTGCCTATGACCTCAGTCCACTAGCCTCCTGGCGGTTTCTGGGGGTCTGCTCACCCTTAGGGTCTTGGGCTGATCATGGTCTTCATTATCTGATGGATAGATAAGCCAAAGAGTCCCCTAAATTATGGGTTTCTCAATATATCCTGTCTGTGTTGTTAAGAAGGATACAGGGCAATTATAGTTTCCTTCAGTTAACTCAAGGATCTACAGATTTCCCAGGAATTTGGGAGAGACAAGCCTGGGAAAGAAAACTAGTTTGGGAAGTAATGGAATGAGGAACTTTAGCCCCAGGTTCTTCTGGTAAAGTTATTATATTAGTCAGGCCTGGTGCAACACACCTCTAATCCCAGTACCTGGGAGGCTGAGACAGGAGGATTGCAGGCTCGAAGCCAGCCTCTGCTACTTAGCGAGGCCCTCTGCAACTTAGTGGGACCCTGTTTCAAAAATAAATAAAAATAAATAAAATAAAATAAGCCGGCCGTGGTGGTGCATGCTTGTAATCTCAGCATTTGAGAGACTGAGACCGGAGGATCCAGGTTCGTGGCCAGCCTCAGCTACCTAGTGAGGCACTCTGCAACTTAGTGAGACTCGGTTTCAAAATAAAGAATAAAAAATAGGGCTGGGGGTGTAGCTTGGAGGTAGAATGTCCCTGAGTTCAATCCCCAGTGCCACAAAAAATAAATAAATAAATAAATAAATAAAATAAAAAATAAAATAGCCAGGCGTTATGGCACACTTTTGTAATCTTGGGAGACTGAGACAGGAAGATTATAGGTCCGTGGCCAGCCTCAGCTACCTAGTGAGGCCCTCCACAACTTAGTAAGACCCTGTTTCAAAATAAAGAATAAAAAATAGGGCTGAGGGTGTAGCTCCAAGGTATAATGCCCCTGGGATCAATCCCCAGTACTGCAATAAAATAAAATCGGGCTGGGGGCTAGCTTGGAGGTAGGAGTTCTATTCGTAGTACCCTCTCCGCCACCCCAGCCCCCAGGTTTCACTCTTGTTTCTTTCTCCTTATCTCTTCTATCGGACATCAATGGGAACCCACTGTGTCTTTTTTTTTTTTTTGAATGATGGAATGTAGGAGTATTCTACTCAGAGTCACACCCCCCAGTCCTTTTGAAAGCGAGTCTCTCTAGATTGCTGAGGCTGGCCTCAAACCTGCGATTCTCGGGTCTCAGCCTCCCAGGTCCACCAAGGACAGGTTTGTTCCGGCCCCCGGGCCCCACCGCATCCTCCGAGCAGGGTGGGCGTGGCCACCGGGTCGCCGCGGCCTGGAGGGCTTCCAAGGGGCAGCGAGAAGGGAGGCGGGCTCGGGTTTAGGTTACTGGCGTGGTGCAGGGGCCTGCAGACCTCCTCCCTCCTCCTGGGCGTGCCGGCGCTGGGGTCGAGGAGACACCTCGGAGTCCTGCAGCTGATGCAATCTGCCGGAGCCTGAGCCCGAGGCCCGTCCTCTGCCACGTGTGGCTCCTCCGCACATCCCGGCTTGCGCAGTCGCCCGCCAGGGCCACCGCCAGGGGCTGCGCCGTCCGCGTGGCGCTTCCCTCCCTCGGGCCCGCGGAACAATGAAGGTAACCGCGGAAGATCTGGTCTGTGCTGTGGGTAGTAAGAATCGGGGCCCCGCGGCGGTGCCTCGGGGCAGGAGGAGAGGAAGGCCCGCCTGTCGCGCTCGGTGGGACTCCATCCTGCTGGGGCTGGGGTGCTGATGGGGTTTTCTGGCGGCTGCATTGTGAACCGAGATGCTGGGCTCCTCGCCCTCCTATCTCCCCGGGCGCTTCCAGTCTGGGAAGGAGGCGATGCTTAATTTCCGAGATTCGCCGGGGATGGGGGAGGGTTGCAGAGGGGCCTTGGCTTGGGGGTCCTGGGCTGTAAGCGCGGGGTTTCTTGTTGGGTTGTGTGTAATCAATGAGGGAGAAAGTGGGGAGAGAGAGAGAGAGAGAGAGAGAGAGAGAGAGAGAGAGAGAGAGAGAGAGAGAGAGAGAGATAGGAGAGAGAGATAGGAGAGAGAGAGAGAAGGAGAGAGAGAGGAGAGAATGAGAGAGAGGAGAAAGAAAGGAAGGAAGAAAAAGAGAGACAGACTCAGCCCCCAAAGTCGGAGGCTCATCTTTTGTTTGTAAGTTGAAAGGCATTCCTTCTATTAAAGCCCGGGAGCATCGAGCGGCAGGGATTCTGAGGCTGTCCGCAGCCCTGTGGCCTGGCTGCCCATTATCTCGAGTTGTAGAGAGGTACGCAGTTGAGTATGCGTTTTCCACGTTGCCATTAAAACCAAAAAGCGACTTTTTTTTCCAAAGAAAAGGCAGCGTGGGGCAAGTCGTGCCCCCACCCAAGCATCTTGGCTGGCTCCCACTCAGATCCTTTAGTGGGATCTTTTGGGGGGAGAAATAAGCCATGTATTTTTATTTTTTGGTGGAGCTGGGTGTTGAACCCAGGGGCATTCAACCTCTGAGCCACACCCCCAGCCCTATTTTATTTTTGTTTTGAAACAGGGTCTCGCTGGGTTGATGAGAGTCTCACTACTTGCTAAGGCTGGCCTCAAAGCTGAGGCCCTCCGGTCTCAGCCTCCCAAGTACTGGGATTACAGGCAGACGCCACCACACCCTCTGCCACCACACCCGCCGCCACGTTTCAAAGACAGAGATGAAATATACAGTTCTCAGTGACCCCATTTCTATTTGATTTAGGAGAACTTTTTCACCAAATGAAAATTTCCAGCAAAATTCAGCAGTAAACGAGTAGAAACTGTGTTTTATGTTCAAAATATTATGAAAATGAGCCACAGTGGAAAATCAAACTGCCTTTTTCTCTATATACACTATTTGTGGTTTGCTCCTATCTGCTTAATTTTAGATGAAAAAAAGAATGCAGTGAGTATAGCTTTAGTGAGAGAAAGGAGAAAATTTTGAGAATAAGTCTTACTTTCACAGCATTTCCCTGTTTCCTGTGGCATTGGGTTATGCATTTTTGGGTTATGCATTTTTGTAGGCTTGTGGAACCTTTAACAGGAACTCAAATGTTGTAGAGGATGAAGAGATGTCTCTGAAAGAGCATCCAAGAAGTTCCCAGAGCAAGGGGGACTCTGCTCAGCACCAGCAGGGTCCTGGACATTCTCCATGGAAGAGAATTTCAGCATGTGTCAGCAGAGGAGCAGAGGTTTATTTAGGAAAGCAAGGAAAGGACCCTCTCGAGAGAGAGGCTTGTTTCAGGAGTTCCCAGGTCTTCTTTGTCCTTCCTTCCTTCCTTCCTTCCTTCCTTCCTTCCTTCCTTCCTTCCTTCCTTCCTTCCTTCCTTCCTTCCTTCCTTCCTTCCTCTCTTTCTCTTTTGGCACTGAGGATTGAACCCAGGGGCATTCTACCTCCAAGCGATACCCCAATCTCCTTTTTTAAATGTTTTTTTTTTTTATGGTACTGGGGATTGAACTCAGGGGCATTCTACCTCCGAGCTATACCCCCAGCCCTATTTTTTATTCTTTATTTTGAAACCGAGTCTCACTAAGTTGCGGAGTGCCTCACTAGGTAGCTGAGGCTGGCTTCGAACCCGGATCCTCCGGTCTCAGCCTCCCGAATGCTGGGATTACAAGCGTGCGCCACCATGCCCGGCAATGTTTTGTTTTTGAAACAGGGTCTCACTAGGTTGCTGAGAGTCTCTGTACATTGCTGAGGCTGTCCTTGAACCTGCCATCCTCTGGTCTCAGACTCCAGTTACTGGGATTATTATAGGCTTGACAACTGGGATTATAGGTGTGAATCATCATGCCTGGCCTGGCTCTTCTTTTAAAGGACCCTTAGTGAAGGGTCGGTCTGAAGTTGACATTCCTCCAGGGACCTCAGGGTGGCTTATGGTGTAATTCTCCAGCTCCTCAACCTGGTCCCCACTGATCAATACACAGTGCTGGGAAGTCATCTAAGCTTTAGGTTTCCCAAGAGGTCACACCTGTCTTTGCTTACACTATTTATTGTTTATGGGGGGGGTAATTAACAAGGTAGATATGCAGATTTCCCAGGAATTTGAAAGTGATGGACTTGGAAGAGAGACTGGTTTGAGAGTGTCAGACCTGGATAAGTATGCGGTACTTCAAAATGCCTTGTCCTTCTTGCTCTTTTCTACTTTTTTTTTTTTTTTAAATTATTTCTTCCATCCTACCTCACAAAAGCCCCTATCACTTTTGCAAGGCACTTTTATAACCTGGGAAAGTAGACGATATCTTCAAGTAGTCTCCTTTCTGATTTCTGATACTTCCTAAAATTAGTAGAAAAGAAGTTACTGTATTCTAGGCATAATCTATAGAATGGGTAAGGTTCCCTTAAATTCGTTTTTATCATTTTAAAACCTTTGTACCTAGTGAGGCCCTCCGCAACTTAGTGAGACCCTGTTTCAAAATAAAGAATAAAAAATAGGGCTGGGGGTATAGCTCGGAGGTAGAATGCCCCTGAGTTCAATCCCCAGTACTGCAAAAACAAACAAACAAACAAATAATAAAACATTTTTACTGCTGGGCATGGTGGTACACCCCTGTAATCCCAGTACTCGAGAGGCTGAGACAGGAGGATCTGAGTTTGTGGCCAGCCTCAGCTACTTAGCGAGGCCCTCTGTAATTTAGTGAGACCCTGTTTCAAAGTAAAGAATAAAAAATGGGGCTGGGAATGTAGCTCAGAGGTAGAATGCCCCTGGGTTCAATCCCTAGTGCCACAAAAACAAACAAACAAAAAAAACCCTTTCTATTTGCCAGGTGTGGTGACTCATGCCTCTAATCCTAGGTACCTGGGAGGCTGAGACCAGAGGATCGAAAGTTCGAGGACAGCCTCAGAAAGTAGTGAGATTCTCATCAACCTAGCGAGACCCTGTTTCCAAATAAGAAATAAAATTGGGCTAGGGGTGTAGCTCAAAGGTAGAATGCCTCTGGGTTCAATCCTCAGTACCACCACCAAAAAAAACCCACAAAAAAACCAACCTTTCTACTTAACAGTGATTACTAGAGATTGGGAGGGTGGGCAGGAGAGATTGGATTTAATGCAATCAATTCCCACTATATCTAAGTATGGAAATATCACACTATACCCTACAGATACTTTTTATTTATTTATTTATTTATTTTGAGACCTCACTGAATTGCTGAGTCTGGTTGCAAACCTGTGATCCTCCTCTCTCAGCCTCCCAAGTACTGGGATTAGAAGCCTGCACCACCTCACCTCACCTCACCTGGCTTATTTTTTAAAAATTTGAAACAGGGTCTCTCTAAGTTGGGGAAGGCCTCATTAAGTTGCTAGAGTTGGCCTTGAATCTACCATCCTCCCGTCTCAATTTCCCAAGTTCTTTGATTATAAGCCTAGGCCACTGCCTGCGGCTAGGAGCTTGTATTTTAAAATGGAAACACACAGAGAATGAGCAATTTGAATAAGAAATGTAGCGAGTAGACATGGACTAGCATGTGTATAAAAATGGTAAGTGCATATTGTGATTTAAGGAGTCAGGGGGAGATTTAAAAGATACCCGAATGGGAGGTTCCTGGGTGCTGAGTGGCTGGGTCCCCGAGGCCTGGGGGAGAGGGGTGGCATTCCTTTGGCAGGTGGGACCTTGCACAGCTAGTGTAGCAGGCTTAACCAAGAGTAGAAACGGGCGGCCAGGGCCCAAGGACAGGGGGTGGAGATACAAATTTAACCTTGGCCAATATTTTGTCTGGTGAGTTTCAGAAACAAAACTCATTATTGCAGTTAATTTTAGAAGTCTAGAGAGAAAAGGAGAATTTGAGAGATTTTCCCATGTCCCATGTGTCTGCAAGAACTCTTCTTATCTGCTCATTAGAAACTGTGAGGGTCTAATCACTTGAAATGGGTTGAAGCCTTTTTATTTTATTTTATTTATTTTGCAGTACTGGGATTGAACCCAGGGGCATTCTACCTCTGAGCTACACCCCCTAGCCCTATCTTTCATTGTTTATTTGGAAACAGGGTCTCAAGAAGTAAGCGGAAGTCCTCACTAAATAGCTGAACCTGTGATCCTCCTGTCTCAGCCTCCTCAAGTATTGGGATTACAAGCGTGCACCACCATGCCCGGCTTTGTGGGAAAGCCTTTTTAAAGGAAGTTGAAGCCAGGTGGTGACTCACACTTGTAATCCTAGTACTAGTGAGGTTTGAGCTCTGGGAACAATTTCTGTGGGTAAATGAAGACAATTCAGAATGGTGGGTGAGTTGGGGTTGGTTATGTCTTCTGGGGTTCCAGGTTGCTGGCTGTTTCTTTTTTCTTTCTTTCTTTTTTTTTTTTTATGGTGGTGGTTGTACTAGGGATTGAACCCAGGACATTCTACCTTGGAGCTACATCTCCAGCCCTATTTTATTTTTACTTTGAAACAGAGTCTTGCTAGGTTAATGAAAGTCTCACTACTTGCTGAGCTGTCCTCGAACCTGCTGTCCTCCTGTCTCAGCCTCCCAAGTATTGGGATTACAGGTGTGCACCACCACGTGTATCTAATTAGATCTTTTCTTTTTTTTTTTTTTTTTTTTTTGTGGTACTGGGGATTGAACTCAGGGGCATTCTACCTCCGAGCTACACCCCCAGCCCTACTTTTTATTCTTTATTTTGAAACCGAGTCTCACTAAGTTGCAGAGTGCCTCACTAGGTAGCTGAGGCTGGCCGAGAACCTGGATCCTCCAGTCTCAGCCTCCCGAATGCTGGGATTACAAGCGTGCGCCACCACGCCCGGCTAGGTAATTAGATCTTTTCTATCAAAGAAATAGCTTGCCTGGCATGGTGGTGCAGGATTGTAATTCTAGTACTTGGGAGGCTGAGACTGGAGGATGCAGGTTCATGGCCAGTCTTAGCTACTTAGTGAGGCCCTCCACAACTTACGGAGACCCTGTTTCAAAATAAAGAATAAAAAATAGGACTTGGGATATAGCTCAGAGGTAGAATGCCCCTGGGTTCAATCCCCAGTACGCTTGAATTAGGCTCCATCTTGTAAAAGTGCCATTGTGTGACCTTGTGTGCCTGCTTGTATTTTTGTGAAGATTTGCATTTCCTGGAAACTGTGAGTGCCAACCCCTCCCTTCAACCAATGGCATAAAGATTGTGAGGCCAGGTTCCCACCAATAGGAGCACAGCATGACAGCATGGGAGGCCTGTGCTGTAAATAAAATGTGCAGCAGTTTTCTGCCATGCTGTTCCTGGCCTTTAGCCACATGTGGTGGCGTGTGCTTGTAGTACTTGGGAGGTTGAGACAGGAGGATAGCAGGTTCAAGGACAGCCTCAGCAAACAGTGAGATATTTCATCAGCCTAGTGAGATCCTGTTTCAAGATAAAAATAACATAGGGCTGGGGATGTAGCCCGGAGGTAGAACCCCCCTGGGTTCAATCCCTAGTACCAAAGGGGGAGAGAGAGAGAGAGAGAGAGAGAGAGAGAGAGAGAGAGAGAGAGAGAGAAAGCCGTGTGTGGTGGCACACACTTGTAATCCCAGTACTTGGGAGGCTGGGACAGGAGGATCCCAGGTTTTCGGCCAGCCTCAGCTACTTAGTGAGACCCTCTGCAATTAGTGATACCCTGTTTTCTAATAAAGAATAAAAAATAGGACTGGGGGTGTAGCTGGGAGGGAGAATGATCCTGGGTTCAATCCCCAGTACAGCAAAAAAAAAAAAAAAAAAAAAAGTGTCTTTTCTTACAATGCCATAGAAATTTATTTCTGACAATTCCTAGGCCTCTTTTATTTTTTATTTTGAAACCGGGGTCTCACTGAGTTGTGGAGAACCTCACTAATGCTGGCTTCTTTGGATGGCCCCTTCTTAGTTGATGTAGGAAGATGGAGAAGCATCTGTCTCTTTAGTCTGGTAACCAGGATGCTTTCAGTAACAGCTGTCATCGGGGAGGGGGACTGGGGACGGGCTTGTGCAGGGCGGGGCGGGGGGTCCATATTGGAGGTTGAGAAGCTGGGACTTTGTTGACGCACAGTCTTGATCTCAGCTGTCCCATATCTATCCTATTCCTTCATTCCTTTTGAGCACAGGAGGAAATTCCACTCTCCGTGTGAGTCTCTGGTTCTTTGGGAGCTCAGGAGTACACTAGCAGCCTTGGTGTGCGGCTTGACTTTATCCCCAAGCGGCTGCGGCCTCTCAGCTCGTCACCTGTGGGGAGGGGTGTTGCTGTCAGAGCCCACTGGCAATCAGATTTGTAATTAGATCTTTCTCATCAAAGGAATAGCTTGACTTGAGCTCCATTTTGTAAAACCACCATCGTGTAGTTTGGTATGTGCTCACTTTCTTTGGTAAAGTTGGCATTTCTTGGGAATTGCCAAGTGCCAACCCCCACCCTGCGGCATCCCCAACCCGACAGCCTAAAGATTGTGCAGCTCAACAGCAGGAGCCCAGCCCAGGTGCATGGTGCTAGAGATAGAAGTCCCTGCAGATTTCCATCACTTCGTTCATGCACACCTGACTGACTGTACTGGTGGTGGGAATCCCTTTTTGCAAAAAGTAAAATCACCTTGCCAAGTCACTTTCAAACTTGTCTTTTCTTACGATGACATGGAAATTTATTTCTAACAGTAACATACCCATACCCTTTCAACCAAGGCACTGAAATTCAGTTCCTGTACCAATCATTTGAGACATGAATGTGAAGTACAGCTCAGGTTTTTAAAATGTTTCAGAATTAGGCAGGTGATGTGTTTTGGTTCATGAAAGTAACTTGGTAAATATTTTCATCATAAGACAGTCTGATTCACGATGGTCAAGGGTAGATTACCATTAGTCCAAGTATTAATTTCATCTGTGCTTATAATTAATCCCCTTGAATCCACAAACCAAACTATACTGCTTGTAGAAACGGAGTACTTGTGGCCTTAAAATAGCTTAGAAATGAGATCACCTTATTAATAACAGGAAAGCATACATGAATGAGAAGCATAGATTCTTAAAGAATGTGATACTCATGTTCCAGAAATGTAGGGAAAAGATAAAGAAGACAAAAAATAGCGGACACGTTTTTAGAAATATAGGGACTGCAGTGGTTTAGAGTCATACTAGAAACATATGGTTCTTTGAATTGAAAAATTGTGAACTTCTTGTAAAACTTAGCTAATGTTATTAAAAATAGTCCTCTATGTAATCTGAAAAGAGCCAGTTCTTTTGTTAGTTTTTTTTTTTTTTTTTCTTCCGGTACTGGGGATTGAACCCAGGGGCATTCTACCTCCGAGCTACACCCCCAGCCTTTATTTTTATTCTTTATTTTGAAACAGGGTCTCACTAAGTTGTGGAGGGCCTCACTAAGTAGCTGAGGCTGGCGGCGAACCTGGATCCTCCTGTCTCAGCCTCCCAAGTACTGGGATTACAAGCGTGTGCCACCATGCCTGGCTGTGTTTTTGAATTATGAAGGTAAAAAGTAAAGCTAAAATGAGCTACAGATTCTACCTGGGGAAGCTTGGGGAAGGGCTATTTTGCTTACCTAAGGAAATGGTGCTTTATGCTGGCCATGACTGCACATGCCTATAATCCCAGTACCAAAAGAAAAAAAAAAAAGAAAGGAAAATGATGTTTTATATTTTCCCTCTCCTCTCCTCTCCTCTCCTCTCCTCTCCTCTCCTCCCCTCTCCTCTCCTCTCCTCTCTTCTTTCTTTCACAGTACTGAGATTGAACCCAGGGGCTTTCTACCTCCAAGCTACACCCTCAGCCCCATTTTTTATTCTTTGTTTTGAAACAAGGTCTTGTTGGGGTGAATCCTAGTTCAGGAACTCAGGATCTGCAGGGTTCTTGGCTAATGTGATGGAAAAGAATTTCAGCACGCGCCAGTCAGAGACATAGACAGAGGTTTATTTGGGAAAAAGGGGAAAAGGAAGAAATACACATTCAAGAGAGAATGCGGGCCACCTCAAGATGAGGAAGGCATATTGGGGAGTTCAGGGCTGTCTTCTTATAGGGGACTTTCATGAGGGGTGGGCTAGAAGGAGGTGAGTGAGGATGATCTCAGTCCGCCCCTAGGCGGTTTACGGTGGAGTAGTCCGGTCGGCTCCAGGGTGGATGATCTCAGTCCAGTAGTCCTGAGGTGCCGCTTCCTGGTGGTCTGGTCAACCTTAGGGTCCTTAGGTTGATTGGAATCCTCATTAGCTGATTGAGAGATAAGCTGGAGAGTGTCCTAAATTATCATTATCAAGGTATAGAGCAATTATATAGATTTCCCAGGAATTTGGGAGAGTCATTTCTAGGAAAGAGAACCAGTTTGTGGAGTAGAGGCTGAAGTGCTTCAGTCCCAGGTTTTTTATATTAAAGTGATATTTTACTTTTCCTTCCCATTTGTCTCCTTTCTACCTACTTATTTCTTCTATCCTACATCAGTCACACTAAGTAGCTGAGACTGACACAAGCCTGCGATCGTCCTCTCTCAGCCTCCCAAGTACTAGGAATACAAGAGTGTGCAGCCATGCCAGGCTGTTATATTTTGTAATGCCATGCAAACTACTTAACATTGTATTCTGAGTTCAAAACACTCGGAGGAGAAAAACCTTGTAGCTATTATTAACCTCCTTTTGGTTTTTTTTTTTTTTTTTTTTTTTGGCGGTACTGGGGATTGAACTCAGGGGCATTCTACCTCCGAGCTACACCCCCAGCCCCATTTTTTATTCTTTATTTTGAAACCGAGTCTCACTAAGTTTTGAGTGCCTCACTAGGTAGCTGAGGCTGGCCGCGAACCCGGATCCTCCGGTCTCAGCCTCCCGAATGCTGGGATTACAAGCGTGTGCCACCACCCCCGGCTTATTAACCTCCTTTTGAAGATGAGGAAAATGATCCGGAAACTTTTGAGGACAGCTGAAGATCACAAACAGCAGAGCAGAGACCTCGACCTGACACAGACCAGGGTCTGCCCATCCAGTGCCCTCTGGGCTGCGCCCTGTGCTGTCACGCCAGGGGATCCAGCCTGTCTTGGGTCTGACGCCACTTTGTAAATCCTATGAAAAGTGTGGTTGATCTTTCGAGTAAAATGAATGAACACAAATAGGCACAGAATTTTATATCTAAATCATTTGTTACTAAAGCAAGGAAAATAGTCTGTACATCTCAGAAGACTCTTGGAGAATAATGAACTGATTTGGTGATCCTGGGCCCTGGAGTGCTTTTGGCCTCTACATCAGTGGAGATAATGAAAATGTGCACAGGAGGACTCTCCGCTGCTTCCAAATGTGGGAAAGCTTGGTCACCTGCCTTTAATCCAAAAAGGCAACCAGTAGTGTGGTTTTTATCAGCACACGAGCCATCAGTTGCTTGTTTTAGCTAAGTATGTAGTTGGGTGTGGTGGTGCATGCCTGTAATCCCAGTACCTGGGAGGCTGAGACAGGAGGATTGCAGGTTTGAAACCAGTCTCAGCAATTTAGCGAGACTCTCAGCAACCTAGTGAGACCCTGCTTCAAAACCTAATCTAGCCGGGCGTGCTGGCACACGCTCATAATCCCAGCATTTGGGAGGCTGAGACCGGAGGATCCAGGTTCTCGACCAGCCTCAGGTACTTAGTGAGGCCCTCCGCAACTTAGTGAGACCCTGTTTCAAAATAAAGAATAAAAAACAGGGCTGGGGATGTAGCTCGGAGGTAGAATGCTCCTGGTTTCAATCCCTGGTACCGCAAAAACCCCCCCAAAAAACAAAAACCAGAAACACACACACACACACACACACACACACGAAAAACCTAACAAAACAAAATACTGGGCTGGGGATGTAGCTTGGAGGTAGAATACCCTGGTTTCTATCCCCTGTACCCCTTCACCCCCCAATAAAACCAAAAAGATATGAGCATAATTGGAATGTAGAACTGGATTCAGTCTGTGCTCGCATTTCTTTTACCTTAACTCAGTTCTGAAATGTGTGTGTGTGTGTGTGTGTGTGTGTGTGTGTGTGTGTGTGTGTTGTTAGTGGGGTTAAGAGACAATCTCTTAGTGGAAGGCAGTGGTTCACGGTGCTCAGCCCTTCCCTCTGAGATAGCACCCCCATACCTAAGGATCGAAGAAATAAAAGGAAGAAATTAGGAAGAATGGGAATCTGTAACTTCATGTGGGAGCCTGAGCTAAAACTCCCCAGCATGGGCCAATCACCCCCAAAGCCAAGCCTGCCTGCCCAGATTACTGGGGAATTTGCTAGTGTTTATTTACTCACTCATATGTTAATTCCCCTGACCACTGTTAGAGCCCACACAAAAGATCCAGAAAGACCGCCAAAACAGGAAACCTATTCATTTATGGTAATCTCCTTGGTGCTATTAGCCATCCTACCTGTGAATAGTTTTAGCAAAAGGAACAACTGTTGGGTAGCTATTGAAGGCTCCATCAGGACCCGGAAGGTGACCCTAACACCCCAAATTTTGTGATCACCACACTGGTATCATCTTCAAATCTCGTCCAGTGCCTGCCCCTCACCAAGCTTCCCTTGAAAGAAGAGCCCTGAACCCCAAAGAGCTCCTCTCTCTCTCTCTCAAGGGCCACATTCTTCCTTGAATTTGCATTTCTTACTTCACCAAATAAAACCCCTATGTCTCTTGACTAGCGCTTGCTAAAAAATCCTTTCCTTCCTATTTTTTATTCTTTATTTTGAAACAGGGTCTTACTAAGTTGTGGAGGGCCTCACAAAGTACCTGAGGCTGGCTGTGAACCCAGATCTTCTGGTCTCAGCCTCCCAAGTACTGGGATTACAAGTGTGCACACGCCCAGCTCCAGTAGACTGGTTTTAAGTGAAAGTAGATGAGAGGATTATGGGACAATTCATAAACAAATGAAGAGCACCGATGTAGACTGGGCAGTAAAACTGACGTGAGGGTGAGCAGTGCCATCTGTTCCACCACCATGTCTTCAGATGCGGACCAGGATGGAGGAATGACTCAGAATCTAGAACAAAGTCACGGGTCTATGAATGTTAACCAGTTCCCATACTGTGAAGCAGGTTTTTCTTTGTTGCAGACAATGCTGGTTTCAAGCAAACTAATGAATGCATAGGCAGACAAACAAATCCAGCACAAGAGGCGCGCGCCAGCCACCAGCAGCGGCTACTGAGCCCAGGGATTTTGAAAATCTATTAGGTCATTTTAGGGGCTGTTGCTTCAGCCAAAGAAGGATTTGTTCTTTTGTTTTTCCAGCTTTTAGTTCTCTTCCATGGAAACACCTCAAGATACAGGACTTCTCAAATCCCTACACACCATCCTGCAACCTGCTAACTTCAGTTTCCAAAGCCTCTGAGAGTCCTTTTCCTTTTTGTTGAATAGACCTACCATTTATGCTTGGCTATCCTGCAAGTTGCCCGTGAATCTTTAGGTTGGCTGGCTGGCTGGCTTATTTATTTATTTGTTTGTTTGTTTATTTATTTATTTATTGGTACTGGGGATTAAGCCCAGGGGCATACTGACTTTGAGCTATAGCCCAAGCCCTTTTTATTTTTTATTTTGAAACAGGATACTGTTTGTAGGCAGGTGCCACTGGGCATGCTGTTGTTACCTGGTTATAGAGCACGGTATTATTGACTAAAGTGGCATATTTATTTATTTATTGCATTACTGGGGATTGAACCCAGGGGCATTCTACTTCTGAGCTATACCCCCAGTCCTATTTTTTTGTTGTTGTTCTTTTTTCTTTTTTTTTTTTTTTTTTTTTTTTTTGTGGTACTGGGGATTGAACCCAGGGGCATTCTACCTCTGAGCTGAATCCCCAACCCTATTTTTATTCTTTATTTTGAAACAGGGTCTCACTAAGTTGCAGAGGGCCTCACTAAGCAGCTGAGGCTGGCTGTGAACCTGTGATCCTCCTGTCTCAGCCTCCCAAGTACTGGGATTACAAGCATGTACCATTACAGTGCCTGGCTTAAAGTGGCATTTTAGTGGGTTTTTTTTTTGTACTAGGGATGGAACCCAGGGGCATTCTACCTCCGAGCTACACCCCCAGCCCTATTTTTTTAATTCATTTTTTTGAAACATAGTCTCACAAAATTGTGGAGGGCCTCACTAAATATCTGAGGCTGGCCGCAAACTTGGATTCTCCAGTCTCAGCCTCCCAACTCTTGGGATTACAAGCGTGCGCTACCACACCCGGTTGCATTTTAGAATTTAATAGCGTTAGAATGAATATTTTCATAGTAATGTAATTGTAAATAGAGAAATACAGTATGCCAGCAAGGCTTGTTTCTTAATGATTCATCGCATGTCTCCCATGTTAATTAATGCAGCTGCTGGCTAACTGGTACCTTCCTCTTGAGCTCCTCAGCACTCTACCCCGGAGGAGAGAGGATAGACTTCGGGGTGAATGCACAGGCTCCCTTGTAACCACAGGCATAGAACTGCATGATGTGCGGTAGATTCAACCACTCGGCATCATTTTAATACTTCATCGCAGATGCCCTGTGTTTGCTGGCACTCATGGGATGTGTCAGCAAGAGCACCTATCACAGCATTGGTTGTAATAACGGAAGATTGAAAAAAGTCACCCACACACTCAGCCGGTGTATAAAGAGTGAGATTAAAAAGACCTAAAAGAGGGAAGAACAAGTAAGCCCTCTATGTACTGAAAAGAAGAAAATCACCATACGCCTTTCTACTCTGATTCTGTAATGTGTGGTTTTTGATGCATGCAGATTTATTTTATTCAGCATTAAAAAGAAAAGTAGAAGCCAGGCGTGGTGATGCACGCCTGTAATCTGCAGTACTTGGAGGCCAGCCTCAGCATTTTAGCAAGACTCTCAGCAACTGAGCTAGACCCCATTTATTTATTTATTTATTTATTTACTTACTTACTTACTTATTTTCGTGGTACTGGGAATTGAACCCAGGGCCATTCTATCTCTGAGCTGCACCCCCAGCCCTATTTTATTCTTCTATTTTGAAACAGGGTCTCACTAAATTGCTGAGGCTTCATAAGTTACTGAGGCTGGCTGCAAATTCGACATCTCTTGTCTCAGCCTCCCAAGTACTGGGATTACAAACAGGTGCCACCACGGCCAGCTTTTTTAATTAGATAATTAATTTATTTATTTTTGTGGCACTGGGGATTGAACCCAGACACATTTTACCTCCAAGCCACACCCCCAGCCTGATTTTCTTTCTTTCTTTCTTTCTTTTTTTTTTTTTGCAGTACTGGGGATTGAACTCAGAGGCATTCTACCTTTGAGCTACACCCCCAGCCCTATTTTTTACTCTTTATTTCGAAACCGGGTCTCACTAAGTTGCGGAATGCCTCACTAGGTAGCTGAGGCTGGCCGCGAACCCGGATCCTCCAGTCTCAGCCTCCCGAATGCTGGGATTACAAGCGTGCGCCACCACGCCCGGCATCAGAGTTGTTTTTTTTTTTTTTTTTTTTTTGCAGTACTGGGGATTGAACTCAGGGGCATTCTACCTCCGAGCTACACCCCCAGCCCTATTTTTTAGTCTTTATTTTGAAACCGAGTCTCGCTAAGTTGCGGAATGCCTCACTAGGTAGCTGAGGCTGGCTGCGAACCCTGATTTTATTTCTTATTTGGAAACTAGTTCTTGCTAAGTTGCTGAGAGCCTCACTAAATTGTCTGAGGCTGGCTTCGAACCTGCGGTCCTCCTGTCTCCACTTCCCAAGTACTGGGGTTACAGGCGAGCACCACCATGCCTGGCTTTTTTTTTTTTTTTTTTTTTTTTTTTTTGTAAAAGTCTCAATTAAGTTGTTGGCTGGCCTTGAACCTGGGATTCTTGTGTCTCAGCCTCCCAAGCACTGGGGTTGCAGACAATCGCCACCTAGATTCTCTCCCCAGCTCTGGCACTTTGCGAGTCTGTTTGTCCTTTGCTCTAGGTCGTCAACCTTCCAGATACCCAGTTTGCTTACCCACAAAGGGACCGTGATGCTACACATCCTCAGCAGCTCCCTCCCGTACAGGAGGGCCTAAACTTGGCCTCTGCTGGGTCTGGGGACCTGGACACGTAGGCCTGGTTTCCTCTGGACTTTGTCCCACTCCTCTCTTTCCCTTTGCTGATTTTCTATTGTACCCTCTGTAAGAAAAAACACTACCAACAAAGGATCTTTTCTATCGAAGTTCTAAGGTCATATAAAAAGTAACCAGTATCCATGTTGTAACAGTAGTTTAGGAATCCATTTTGTAACTTTTTGGCACACATGTCTGTCTGCTCTGCTAGCGGATTTATAGGTTTCTTATTTCTCCTCTGTTCTAAAGAAAAAAACTTGCGCACTGGGAAGCTAGCCAACTGGATTAGACTGTGAGGTCTCACCCCAGCCAGTGGAGAGGACACGGTGCCCTCTGCTTTAGGGAAAGAGGGAGCCCAGACTGCCCGATTTGGGGGGGAGGGTACTGAGGATTGAACTCAGGAGCATTCTACCTCAGAGCTACTCCCTCAGCCCTATTTTTTATTCTTTGTTTTGAAACAAGGTCTCACTAAGTTGCAGAGGGTCTCTCACTAAATAGCTGAGGCTGGCTGTGAACCCGGATCTCCGCCTCCCAAGTACTGGGATGACAAGCGTGCGCCACCACACCTGGCTCGGAGTACCTTGCCAAAGTTACTTTTGAGTTCAGGAGTATTTATTTAATATTCCCCTAGAACCTGTTTCTAACACTTCCTAGAACAAATTGTAGATGTGAGCCATCTTAGCAAGTTACTGAACTTGTCTGATATTTTCACCAGCAAAATGGGGCTCCTAGTCACACTGTCTGTGGGGTGGTGTTGAGTGTGTATTATGTAACCTGCGTGACTCAGAGCCACTGCAGGGAGAGTCCTGGGGGCTGTGGTTATAGAAAGGACAGTAACTGCTCGTGTAAGAACAGAGTGTGTGTGTGTGTGTGTGTGTGTGTGTGTGTGTGTGTGTGTGTGTGTGTGTGTGTTACAATGGCCTAGCTACCTACATTGGCTGTCAAATCCTTGATGACTCATTTGATGGGAACTATGGAGTCATGGGCCAGCTTATGACGATCCTTGGCTCTTTCATTAAAATGCATGTATATTTTATTTTTGTTTATATTTTGTTTTGTAACAAGTAACAAAATAATTTGGGTGGTTATTCTTCTCTTCCCTCCCTCCCTTCCTCCCTCCCTCTCCTCCTTCCTTCCTCTATTGGGGATTGACCTCAAGGCCATTCTACCTCTGAGCTATACCCCCAGCCCTTTTTGTATTTTTGGTTTGAAACAGGGTGTCTCACTAGGTGGCTGGGAGTCTCAAAAAGTTGCTGAGGTGGCAGTGAACCTGTGAGCCTCCTGCCTCAGCCTCCCAAGTACTGGGATTACAGGCGGGCACCATCACACTTTGTGACTGTGGTCGGTGCACATTTTAGAATAAAAGGGTGAAGCCGGGCGTGGTGGCGCATGCTTGTAATCCCAGCATCAGCATTTGGGAGGCTGAAGCCGGAGGATCCAGGTTCGAGACCAGCCTCAGCTACTTAGTGAGGCACTCTGCAACTTAGTGAGACCCTGTATTCAAAATAAAGAATAAAAAATAGGGCTGGGGGTGTAGCTCAGAGGTAGAATGCCCCTGAGTTCAATCCCCAATACTGCAAAAACAAACAAACAAACAAAAAAGAATAAAAGGGGCATAGCAGAGATAAGTTATTTTATATTTCCTTGAGTACATATCACACTCTCAGGAAAAACATTTTTCCCAGCTTTTCCCACAAGATCTCTGGCTCCCAGAACAAGTTCCTCCCAGAACCTGCCTTTTCATGCGGAGTCATGGATAGTCTGGCCTCGAACCCGGATCCTCCAGTCTCAGCCTCCCGAATGCTGGGATTACAAGCGTGCGCCACCACACCCGGCACCCGGCTCCCCATGGTACTAGAGATTGAACACAGAGGCATTCTACCTCCGAGCCACACACCCAGCCCTTTTTCTTTCTTCTGAAGCAGGTTCTTACTAGGCTGCTGAGGCTGTCCTCGAACCTACTATCCTCCTGTTTCAGCCTCCCAAGTTCTGGAATTATACTCAATCTCCAGTACCGCAAAAAAAAAAAAAACCAAAAAAGAAATACTTGCTCACTTGCCCATTTTTATTTTTATTACTTTATTAATTTTATTTATTGTAGTGCTGGGGATTGAATCCAGGGTCATTCTACCTCTGAGTTATACCCCCAGGTCCCCCTATTTTTATTTTGAAACATCGTCTTGCTAGGTTAACAAGAGAGTCTCAGTACTCGCTGATACTGTCCTCAAATCTGTGATTCTCCTGTCTCAGTCTTTCAAGTATAGGGATAACAGGTGTGTGCCACCCTGCCCAGTTTTGTTTATTTTTTATTCATTTATTTTTGCTGGGGATTGAACCCAGAGATTTTATTTTATATTTTGTGGTACTGGGGATGGAACCCAGGGGCATTCTACCTCCGAGCTATACCCCCAGCCCTATTTTTTATTCTTTATTTTGAAACAGGGTCTCACTAAGTTATGGAGTGCCTCACTAAGCAGCTGAGGCTGGATGAGAACCCGGATCCTCCAGTCTCAGCCTCCCAAATGCTGGGATTACAAGCTTGTGCCACCATGCCCAGCTCCCATTTTACTTTTTATTTTGAAACAGGGCTCACTAAGTTGGAGAGGGCTTCAAGTAGTTGCTGAGGCTGGCCTCAAACCTGCAATCCTCCTGTCTCAATCTCCCAAGTACTGGGATTACAAGTGTGGGCTACTGCAGCTGGCTAGTTACCCATTTTTAAATCCATTTATTTGTTTTTTTTTTCTTCCATTTTTGCTATTGAGGTTTTTGGACTCCTTATATATCCTTATATATTAACCCTTGTGAGATGTATAGTTTGCATATATTTTCTCCCGTTCTGTAGGTTGGCTTTGCACTCTGTTGATTGCTCCCTTTTGGGTGCAGAAATTTTTTAGTTTGATGTAATTTCACCTATGTTTGCTTTGATTTCCTGTACTTTTGGGGGGTCTTGTCTAAAAATTTCTCTCCTTATTCCACTGTCCTGAAGCGATTCCTCTAGGGCTTGCTCTCTTTCTTTCTTGTACTGGGGATTGAACCCAGAGACATTCTACCTTTGAGCTATACCCCTAGCCCGATTTTATTTCTTATTTGGAAACAAGGTCTCACTAGGTTGATGAGAATTTCACTACTTGCTGAGGTCTGTCCTCGAACCTTCGGTCCTCCTATTTCACCCTCCTAAATACTGGGATTACAAGCATGTGCCACAATACCCGGCTTCTTTTTATTTTTATTATTTTTTTTAATGGTGCTTAGGGATTTATATTCTTAAGTTTCGGTCAGGGGTCGCCTTAAATTTGCTTTGGCTTGTATGTAGAAAAGAAAAAAAGAGAGATCCTTTTTTCCCCCCTTTTTTTCATTTAAAGCTCTCAGTTTCCAGGGAGCATTTGCACTGTCTAGCAGGTGACCTTCCTGGGCTCAGTGACCTTGGGAGCCGGGATTCCACCCCAGCAGAAGTCTAAAGAGGAGGGGGAGGGAGAAGTCAAGGTTTCACCAGGCGATAAGATAGGAACTGTGTTGTCTGTAGGGCTGCTGGGAATCAAGTCTAAAACCAGACCAGATTTAACTGCTGTCACCTAGAATAAACTGCCATCCGCCTCTCTTCAAGACCAAGCCAGCCCCAGCCGCCACTTCCTATTAATTTAAAAACCAGGGAGGCTTCTAATTCAGGCTGACATTCTCCTGGAGAACGCAGCAGAGGAGACAATAGCTATTACAATCTTCCCATTCCTCCCCCCCCCCTTTTTTCTAATTTGTAGTATTTGCCATTTTTCAATTGGTAGCATTTTATTATTTTTTTATGCTTTTATTGGTGAATTATAGTTTTACTGAGTGGCACTTCTAATGTCATTTTGCCCTCCTCTTTCTAAATACTGATATGGGGGCCTACATCAGAAAAATCAAAACACTGTAACTGGAAGCATTTACTGGACTGTTTTGCCTGAAAGGATGATGAGTGACAGGGAGATCTGAGGGGGTACCAGCCTGGTAACGCTGGGACTTGCACACATCACTTGAGTAGGCGCCGCAAAGAAACCTGATAACCCAATTCGTGGCCTCCAGCTGTGGTGGTCTGCAGTGGTGGTCTGCAGTGGGGGTCGGCCAGGCTCTCCCTGGCCGGGCTGCGGGCTGTGGGTGTCCCCGGGGTCGCCCCGGTGGAGGATGCTCCTGCAGTGCGCGCGCTGGGGATGGCGCTGGGGGTCGGTGCGCGCGCTGCAGCGTCTGGACACCCCGAGGAGGCCCAGGAATGCTGGCAGCTCCTGCTGTGTCCTGCCCCGCCTCGCTGGGGCTGGCTTTCCCCACCAGGTACCCATGCCGGACCGGAAAGGGGGACCCCGGGCTGTCCTGCACCCCGCCGCCCACCCACGTTGGCCCCCTCCACCGCCCCAAAGCTTAGACCCCAACCTCCCTTCCCTATACCTCTCTTCCTTCTCCCCAGGGAGAGGCTGTTAAGCAGATTAGCTGTGTGTGTGTGTGTGTGTGTGTGTGTGTGTGTGTGTGTGTGTCGTGTGCGTGCAACTGACTGAGGATTGAACATAGGGGCATTCTACCCCTGAGCTCAACCCTATTTTTATCTTACTTGTTTTGAAACGGTCTCATTAGGTTGCTGAGGTTTTTTTTTTCTTTATTATTATTATCATCATCATCATTAATGTCTGTACCTTTTCCCAATTAGTTTTGCTTTCCTTTCTCGTATCTTTTCAGCTGCCCCAATACTATGAGGTTTTGTCCTCAAGGGGTGCGAGCCAGCCAGTGAGGGAGGTCCCTGCCCCCGGGGGAAGAAAATGGTTGAGGCCAGGTCCCTTTCCTTTCGAAGCCTGCCCATTGTGCACCAGGCTACCAACAGGACCACAAGCTCGCCCGGGAGATTTTCCTACAAAAGGATTTAAAGCCCCAGTCTAGCCGATTTGCTCGGATATACGAGAGACAATCGCCTTCTTGTTCTTGCTGGTCAGCTCCCGGGTCAGGGCTGACCTGGAATTTAACAAGCACCAGGCCCCCGGTGCAGGGTTTGCCTCCTGCCCAGGTGCTGGGGTGTTGATTGGGCGCGTTCTGTTAACTTGGGTGCTGGAGCACAGCTCACTGTGATGGTGAGTTATACACTGATCGCTCCAGATCCGGATCCCTCCGTTCTGTTTTACCTAATGGATGCTGAATTCTTCCTTTAGGACTGCAGTAACGGGTGCTGTGCGGAATATGCAGGGGAAGGAGGATCTGACCAGGTGATGGAGACCTTCAAGGTAAGTGGCTAACCTAGAGGTTACATGGGCAACACCATTCAAACTGAGTCCTGAGCAGTGAAGTAGCTTTCACTGTGGTTAGAATCGCTGTCATGCAATTTAATTTTCACTCCTAGGGGGACAGAAGTGTTTTGGGGGAGCCACAGAATCATTCATCATATCAAATGTCACCAGGCAGTTAACTATTTATTTCATGTTATGAACATAAATTCCTATCGGAAAAGCAGTCGATTCCTGAATATTAATCTGGATGTGTTTCTGATTATATAAGTACGACCCTCTGGGTTAGCTGTGGAAAAGTGCACTGTGATTTTTCTCTTTAAGTAGCAGGTACCACTCTGTGGTAAGCAGTGGAAGCCTTGCATTTCTCCTGTTTGAATTTCCTCTTTAAGGGAATATTGAGAGGAAATGAGATAAGAATCTTGTAAAAGCGCCTAAAGCCTTTTTGCTGCATGGGGTGGGAAGATGTACTGTTCCTCTCTGTAGCTCACCATCCCCCGCCCCTGGGCCTCTGACGCCTTTGCTCCTCCTAGGGGGCCAGAGCTGGCTCCCCTGCCTATCTCAGTCTCAGTCACTTGTCAATTGTCATCCCAAGTACAGAGTGTCCTCGTGACCTCAGATCCCAGCCGCTTGAGCAGGAATGAGCCATGACTCACAATTTCATACACACTCTCTTGCTGTGCCCCAGGGACGGTGCTGCCTGCTGGAAACCAAAGATAAATTCAAGATAAAGTCTCTCTATGCCTGCAAGGAACTTTAAAAAAAGTAACAGAATACAGTAATCTCTCTATTAAAGGAAGTTACTGAATTTTATTCCTGTGTATTATTTCTAGTACTTTAAAGATAATATCCTCCTTAGCCCTAAAGCAATAGATTTACTCTGCTAATCCACAGAAATTCATCTGTTGTATTTGAGGATTCTGGTCCTTAAAAAGAATAAGATATTATTTGATACTCTCAAAGTGTTTTTTTCTTTTTTTCCTGTGGTACTGGAGATTGAACCCAGGGGCATTCTACCTCTGAGCTACACCCCCAGCCCTATGTTTTAATTCTTTATTTGGAAACAGGGTCTCACTATGTTGCAGAGGGCCTCACTAAGTAGCAGAGGCTGGCTGCGAACCTGCCATCCTTCTGTCTCAGCCTCCCAAGTACTGGGATTACAAGCATGTGGCACCATGCCTGGCTCAAAGTTTTTTTTTTGTTTGTTTGTTTTTGCGGTACTGGGGATTGAACTCAGGGGCATTCTACCTCCGAGCTACACCCTCAGCCCTATTTTTT
>PVLC010026459.1:0-22690 GCA_004027655.1 Graphiurus murinus | reverse complement strand
AGTACTGGGGATTGAACTCAGGGGCATTCTACCTCCGAGCTATACCCCCAGTCCTATTTTTTATTCTTTATTTTGAAACAGGGTCTCACTAAGTTGCGGAGTGCCTCACTAGGTAGCTGAGGCTGGCCGCGAACCCAGATCCTCCGGTCTCAGCCTCCCAAATGCTGGGATTACAAGCGTGCGCCACCACGCCCGGCTGCTTTTTCTTTCAGTGTTGTCTCTTACTCTGCTTTTAGCCCTGTCCTCTGGCCTGCTCTTGGTTGTAAAACTTACTGCACTTGGTTTTAAAAGGTCCCTCTCTTCAGTGGTGTTACATAATCAGTTCCTTCTTCCTGGAAGACTCCTCCCTTCTTGTTTGGTATGCTAGTCTCTTTCTCTGTCTTTAGATCTCAGCTTATCATTAATTTTAAATATTAATATTAAATATTAATATTGATCTCAGTTCCACAGAGAAATCTTTCCTCACTACCCTAAGTAGGGCCCACAATTTTTACTCCATTTCTCTGTCCTGTTTGCTTCTTTACATTGCAATTACATTAATTTGTTTTTTATTTCCTTTTTGTTATTTGTTTTTTATTCTAGAAAAAATTAAAAGCTCCTTGGTATCAGAGGCCATATCAGTTTTGTTTACTACTGTATATCTAGCAAGTGGTACACAGGTATACAGTGGGTACTTTACAAATATTTGTTGAATCATTGAATGAATTCAACATTTACATTTTTGTTAGGTGTTTTCTTTTTCTTTCCTTTTTTTCTTTTTTTTTTTTTTTGGTAGTAGGGATTGAACCCAGGAATATTCTACCTCTGAGCTATAGCCCAAGCCTTTTTTATTTCTTATTTTGAAACACAGTCTTGCTGTGTCACAGGCTCCCAAGTACTGAGATTACAGGCATGTTCCACCTTGCCCAGCTATCTTTTTGTATTTTGCTTCACTATTTGACATACATTTTTATTATCTGAAAACCCATACTATCCAAGCAGCTGAGACAGCCTGCAAAGTACAAAGAAGAGAAGTCTACTAGAGATATAATTTGTCCACAAATCAACCTGAAGATAGGTGAGTTACTTATGCCTAACCAAAGAATGTCCAAGCATTATCTTTTTTTTTTTTTTTTTTTTTTTGAATGAGATCTACAAATGCCTTTCCTCTAAGTGATCACAGGTCACTTCAAAAGCTATCTGTATCGGAATCTGTATCTGAATACATGTAACTACAGTCTTCCATTATAGCTTTGTATCATGCTTGTATTTGTAGAATCAGAGCCATATGAAACCTGCTGAATTAATCCTATGTTAGTTTTCTAAATCTTGAATGTGCATATTTTTACAAAACAAACATCTCCTCTTCCATTTCTTCATGTATCTCATGTGATTAATTCTCGTAAGCAAGCAGGGATCTTGACCTGTAGTTACTTACATCTGCCTATTTGTTTAGTAGAGCAGAGAATTATGGTAAAGCAGAGGAATGATGCGAGTGCATGTTTGCTTTGCAAATACTTCTCCCTTCTCAGTCCAGAACACACTGCAAGCTCTTAATTTTGGATTTTCTTGAGTTTGTTGTTAATAGAAAATAGAGAACAATGTTTTGTAGATTTATTTCTGATTTTTCTTACAGTTAATTTTTCTCATTGTACTTCTTAGCTGTTTAGAAAATTGTTTATATGCTATCTATCATGAATATGAATCCATTACAATTAAATGTTAATGAATGATATTCCTTTAAAATAAAATAGCCTGTATAGTTCCCCTGGCCCCAGTCCACTTTTTTGATGCCCCCCCCCTCACATTTCTCCTATGTCATTTTCTTCATCTGGTACATCAGTTACTGAGCATGTACATTCCCCCCACCCTATCCAATCTCCATGACAACTAGAGGTGGTTGCTAAGTGCTGATTTTTTTCAGGCTGGTTTGGTGCTGAATGCTAAGTACATCACTACTATATTCCTATTTAATATGCCTTGGAACAGTTTCCACTTGAGCACCATTCCATGGAAAGATGACAGCTTTCAGCTTCCATAGTTTGACTAAATTCTACTTTCCCCATCATGGAAGAAACCAAAATCATATTTTAAACTTGTTACTAGATATCTCCTTAGTTAGAAATTCCTAGGAGTCAGGCGTGGTACAAACACTTGTAATCCCAGCATTTGTGAGACTGAGAAAGGAGGATCACGGGTTTGAGGCTAGCCTCAGCAACTTAGCAAGACTCTGTTTTAAAATAAAAAATAAAAAGGACTTGTGATATAGCTCAGAAGTAGAATGCCCCTGGGTTCAATCCCCAGTACCACTCTCCCCCCAAAAAATTCCCCAGAAATATTTCGTAGTACTAGGTATTAAATATTGAGAAGAAATAAATGTTTTATGGTAAACAGTTTAGTTTTTGTAACCAATCATATGCCGCCTCCCTAAAAAAATAAAATAAGATGGTCTTTCCATATCTAGTTGGAATAGAAAGGTAAACCAAATACGACTTACTATGTAGAATTTCTCCAATCTAAATCCAAATTTTCCTTTGGTCATAGGAAAATCTGGGATTCCGTCACATGCACAATATTCATAGTAGACATACAAGTTGTAGGACTTTGAAATGTCCATATTTGAAACACAGATTCGTAACAACTCCAACGCAGATTGCTAAAACTTTATTGTGAAAAACAAGGAGCACCCTGACCAAGCCTCCATGGCATTGATGCGGAAAGGTGACACTTCCATGACCCTAAAGACAGGAGAGCCTGTTGATTCTGATATTCATTGATGAGCCACCATCTCTTCCAGAGATGGCAAGTTTGTGGTGGGTGTGTTAACAATCCCACCTCTAGTCACTTAAAAAAGTTATGAATAATGGCAGTGTTTCCCACAGAGCCCAAAGGCAGCCCTGGAATCCTGAAAGTAGCAGTTACCGTGGATTGCTAATGTTGTCTTAAAAGAGGAGAACCAGCACCTCCTGAAATCCTTCTAAGTTATTCTTATTCTTAACTTATCTGTCTCCCCTCCCACAACACTCTTGTCCCTTCCCATGGCAACTACACTCTGATCCTCATGATTGCTTTATGATTTTTTCCAAAGGATGTGGTGGCATTTGCTTTTACAAAATAGGCAGCAAAGATGATGTGGTTTTTATCTTCCCTTCCTTTTATTTTGCATCCAGCAATTATTTAACTAAGCAGTAGAATATAGAAGGTAAGAAGAAATGTTTAGAAGTCTGTCCCAGATACAATTCTAATGTGTTCAATGGCATTGCAGGAAATACAAAGTTCCCCCCAACTACATATTATTCTGGCCCATGTATACATATAAGTGTACTGTGATGGGAAGGGTGTGTGTGTGTACACTGGTGAATGTTACAAGCAAATAAATATAATGAACCAAAAGGTTCATTCCAAAGAATTAACCCTGACATGTGTGGTAGCGTGCTCCTGTAATCCCAATACCTTGGAGGCTGAGACTGGAGGATCATAAGTTGAAGACCAGCCTCAGCAACTTCACAAGACCCTGTTTCAAAATTATAAAAATAAAATAAAATGAAAAAGGTCGGGGGTGTAGCTCAGAGGTAGAACACCCCTGGGTTCAATCCCCAATAATAAGAGAAAGAATTAGCCCTGTTCAGAAGTAAATTCATGGCTTGGAGATACATTTAAAAAAGAAAGTATTTTTTTTAGTTCCTTTCCAATAAAAGATGGGTGGAGTAGTTGCCATTCTAAGATGAAGTCTATAATGGCATAAAAACTCCCTGTGGATCAGAAGGAGCACGTTGTTTGAGTTTTCCAGCTCATCTTGTGGGATTTCGGACCTCTTTAAGTGCTTAGCCACTAGTGTTTTTCGGATTAAGGGTGTGCATTAGAACAGTGGGCTCTTGAGGAGAACGGGAAATGTTAGGCTTGTCAGCTTCTGGGGACCAGCGGAGCAGTCCACCCATTGTCTGAGTCACGCTTCCAGGGCTCAGCACTTTTCACTGAGCAGCCTGCTTTTGAAGTATTTTAATGCTTAATTTTCTTCACTTCTGAGACCCTTTCAGAAGTATTTCTTTTAAAATATCATGCATTCTTCTTTAGAAGAATTAGTCTTTCAGATAATACAAAGAAACATAGGAAACTTGTATTCTGTCAAGGATGGCTAAAACATTAGGCATTAAGTACAGATAGAATGAGGCTTCTGGAAGAAGCAGCTTTGCAATCTAATTATAAACCTGCTTTTTCTTCCTTTTAATTTTGTTGGACTATAAAGAAATACATCTCGGCAGAGAAAATAGGAAATTTTGGTTTCATTTAGGATTTGCAATTTGTCTTTTTATATGTAATGAGAAATCAAAATGGAAATCCTTCTTTGGCTTTGCAACTATGTACTGGAATCTTACATACAAAAATAGTTAAAGGTCTTATACAATTCTACTCACATCCAACACCTGTGATTTTTACAAAGCGTAACTCTAAGAAAAAACTAACCAAGATGACCAATAAGATTATTTGAAATATTTAAGTTAAAAGTCAGCACAAACAGTTAACATGGGATTCAGAACAGAAAATTGCATGTCCTAAAATAGCTTATGTGGTTGTATGTGTGTATGTAAATGATTTATAAATTTAAGTACAGAATGTAAGAATCTGAGTATACTCTGATTCACAAAATAAATGGAAAGTAGTTGCAGTTATAGATCTATTTGTTGAGATCTGATCTAATTTTATACTTTGGTGCGCTGTAGCTTTTCTATTTACTAAGACTAAACCCTAGGGTCACAGTCCCCGAAGTAACTCCCATCCCCTTGTTCTCTTTCCTGCTATAATAAATCTGTGTCTTCTCTCTCAGGCAATAAAAAAATCTCTCTTTTCTCTCAGGTGGTAATGTCTTTTGCAGATGTTAATTTCAAAAAGTGGTGGACTCATTCTTGATTATGTTCTTTGAAACCTTATTCTGATTTTAATTGTTAACTCTGAAGCTTGCTTAAAATGATTCTTTCCGATTTCCTTTGGTTTCATCACTAGAGACAAGTTATTAATGTTTCTAACACCAGGGATATGTGAAGGATCTTTCATCACTTGTAATCTGTCCTCCCTTAATATGAACTATTTGAGGTTAAAATAAAAGATGTCTATTTTTGTAAATTCACATTTAATATAGTGCTTAACACAGAATAGTTACTGAACAAGTGTTTGTTGAATGAAAACATGTCCTGAGGTGCTAGGAAATAGGAAAGAATGATGTTCATTTACCTTGTATTGGAGAGGCTAAGCAGTACTTCAAGGAGTAGGTCAGTTGGGTATTGGTTTAAGTAGTTTCTGTTAAAAAAGAAAAAAAAATCCACTATGTGTAATAATAAGGCAATGATGATAAATCTTTTCTTCTACTCAGAGCTCCCACCTAACCTTTTCTGACTTACTTTTTAGGCTCATACCTTATGATCAGTTCATGCTAATAATCATTTTTGTAAAAACATAGAGCAGAGATGGCAGGATGGCTGTATAAATTGTATGAACAAATAAATTCATGCTCACTTAAATTGCACGAAGAAGCAACTTTTCAAACTATGATGATTAGAAACAGTCTTAATAAAGTAAAAGTCTATCATAAAGTATACAAAAAGAGAGCAATAATAGCATTAGGATAAAATTAAAAACATGAATGCAAGTCATTGGCTCAACCAAAATGTCATTACTGTTTTACTTGATTTCGTGTGACCCCCCCCCCATTCATTATGCAGAGTAGTAAAATTTGACAATCATACAGCAGTGTTCTAAGGTCTCCTCTTTTACTATATTTAAAGTTAAATGATATGTGACATTTGGGAGTGACAAGTCTGTTCATCAGCTTGGGCCTTGGCAGCAGTTTTTTCCAGTGTTAGCTTTTTTTCCTTTCCCCCACCATCATTTTAAAGTAGCAGCAAAAAAAGTAACTCTTGATTTGCTTTCCAGTAGTGGGTTACATGTGGACTTCCAGTGACTCCTGGCCTTATTAATTCATTTATTGAACATCTGCTTAGGTTTCAGAGACTGCAAAGATGTACAAGACTTGGTTCCTCTTTTCAAGGATCTCTCAGCCTAGTTACGCCATCTATAAGCATTTTATTTTGCATTGGTTGGACCTTTATCAGAATTCAGTTTTGCTGCACCATTCTGAAACTCGAAGAGTGTTCTGAGAGCCACCAAGCTAATTAAAAGATTAGAAAATGAGACTCCTGTGAAAAAGACCTCAAGAAGAACTGAATTATTTAGTAGAGAGGAGAGAAAGCCAAAGGGAGATGTATTAATCGTTTTTGAAGATGTAATGGTTGATGACCATCTGGTCCTAGTTGGCCAAGGATGGGAAAGAAACAAGTAGATTACACTATAGAAGGAGATATTTAGGTTAGACTTGAAAATTAAAGACTACATGAATGATTTTAATATGAATCTTATTAATGAATGTACTCCTGACATTTTTAGTGGATATTTTACAGTTGTATAATATATTTTTTGTTCCCCGAGGTTAAATCTTGACTGAATTTAATACTCAACTAAAGAAAAATGATCAGAGTTCTCCATAGGTCTTCAGAAGATTACAGAGCTTGACAGGGAGAGAGACTAACCCTGGTTTCAGGACTTGCAAATACTGAATCCATAAAAAACAAATGGCTACAGCAAGGATAACCCTGCTATATGTATAGCCTAATTTGCTTTTATGATCTTAACAAGTCAGAAAAATTGAAATTCACTGATTAAAGAGCAAGATTTTCATGTAATAATTTAAAAAGTTTATTTTTCCAGTTTCTTATTCCTTCACTCAGTAGCATCCTGTGAGGGAAGGTGTCTACTAAGAGTTAATGCCTTCAGTCATTTAGATGTGAAAGGCACGTGTTAGCATTTACATTACAACGCCTCTTCATACCACAACAGCTTGGTAGCTTGGGTTAGGCTGGAAACCTTCAAACAACATGAAGAGTTAGAGTCCATCTGCTTTGTGATTTAACTTCTTTCAAAGTCTCTGATTTTAAAGCCCTTTTGCTTCAGGTGCCAAATTTCCTCAAAGCACAAGAGCCCTTAACTCAAACTTTCCTCTTTGCCAAATGAACAATTTTATGTCTGCTCCCTTACCATCTAGCCACTGAAATCTAATGTTCAGTAATAGGCTTAGGAAGATGTTTCAATTTTTTTCTTCATAAAAATCTTCCATATTGTAACACCTATTGTCAGACACTAACTAATGTATATTTGTGACACCTGACAAGAAAGTAGCCTGGAAAGCTGAATATCCCTTAGGTAAAATGCTCTTCAAAGCCGGCCATGGTGGTGCACACTTGTAATCCCAGCATTTGGGAGGCTGAGACCGGAGGATCCGGGTTCTCGGCCAGCCTCGGCTACCTAGTGAGGCCCTCCGCAACTTAGTGAGATCCTGTTTCAAAATAAAGAATAAAAAATAGGGCTGGGGGTATAGCTTGGAGGTAGAATGCCCCTGAGTTCAATCCCCAGTACTGCAAAAAAAAAAAAAAAAAAAAAAGCTCTTCATTCTTCTCCTCATGCTTTGGCAGAATAGAGAAAAAGATTTTTTTTTTTTTAATTTCTTCTCTATATCTGATTTGATTTGTGTGTGTGTGTGTGTGTGTGTGTGTGTGTGTGTGTGTGTGTGTTATTCCTTAGTTGCAATGTCAAAGCTCTGTATTTGCTCAATTTAATTTTTTCAATTTTTGCAAAGACATAATTACTGTCCTTTTCCCATCTGACCGTTGACTTACTAAAGTCAACTTTGATAGTGTGGTTGAACAATTAGTTGAATTACATTATCCTTGTAACTCATATTTTTCCAGGAATTATAGTTTTCTACTTTTATTTTTTTAAACAGTGTGAGTGATCAAACCCAGGGCCTTGTGTATGCTAAGCAAGCCATCTACCACTGATCTGTATACCCAGCACTCCCTTTTTTTTTTTTTTTTCTTGCCGTACTGGGGGTTAAATCCATCAAACCCAGGGCCTTGTGTATGCTAAGCAAGCCATCTACCATTTATCTGTATACCCAGCACTCCCTTTTTTTTTTTTTTCTCGCAGTACTGGGGATTAAATCCAGGAACATTCTACCTCCAAGCTATACACCTAGTCCTTTTTTTTATCTTTATCTTGAAACAGGGTCTCACTGAGTTACAGAGGGCCTCACTAAATATCTGAGACTGGCTGTGAACCCAGATCCTCTGGCCTCAGCCTCCCAAGTACTGGGATTACAAGCTTGTGCCACCATACCCGGCTCCTTTTTTTTCTTATTGATAGAGACAAGACCAGTGATATCTCTTCTGAATGTGGAGTTCTCAGCCTTCAAAAACAAACAAACAAACAAACAAAAACAACCTTTCTATATCATTAATTACATAAATTAATGTCTTTAAGAAACAGTTCAAACTATTCACAAAATTAGAAGTTTGAAATTACAAATGACTCCTTCCTCAGGGAGAGTGTCTCCCAGATTGGCTGACCTGCTGAAAGTGTAGCATGTTAGACATGATGCCAAAGATACAGTCTCCTTAACACGTGGTGAGACAATGTGAGATCCAAAAGAATCTGAAAAGGACACAAGTGATAGTGGAAAAGATAAGTATTCAAAATTTTAAAAAGCAACACTTGAACCAAGGAACAAATTGTCTCAAACTGTCAACTAGATGACAATCCAGAAACTGGGTCCCGACAGTGCTACAGAATAGGTAGTTAGAGCTGAATGTGTACCTCGTTATACTTGTTACTGATTTATGTTTTATTTGAACTACTCTGAAATGTGTAGTTAAAAAAAGGTCATGTATAACAAAAACATAAAATTCAGAAACTTCAATAATTGGAGTGATTAAATAAGAAAAGCCAGTTTAACTCTTAATCTAACAATTAAATACAGTAACTACATATAATGTTCTACTCTTTCGAAGTAGTTATTTTTAAAACTATAGATTTGAGAAATCTATAACCTGATTGCTGTTTTATATCAACACATGTATACACACACACACACACACACACACACACACACACACACTGTTTAGCTTTGGTGACTTTCCTTACATATTGGTAATATAAATGCATCAGGAAAAGATGAAACTAACATTTATTTGGTGCCTACACACACACACTGTTTAGCTTTGGTGACTTTCCTTACATATTGGTAATATAAATGCATCAGGAAAAGATGAAACTAACATTTATTTGGTGCCTACTATGAGCAAGTCAGTATGCCAGGCAGTGTGTGTGTATTGATATACACACCATATTTAATTTAATGTTCATAGCCCTCAGGATTTGGTATCATTAGCTCTGCTTTACAGATGAAGAATATGTGGCACAGAGAGGTTAAATAACTTGCCCAAGGTCATAGGATTATTAAGTGGCAGTTCAAATGCAAATCTATTTAAAAGCCATAGAGAAAAAATAATCAAAAGAATTTTGAAACAAAGCCCACTTCATCATATCATGAGTACTTGCGAGAGGGGGTAGTGTGTAATTTGTCCTTGTGCAGCTTTAATTTTCTGCTTCTACATCTCTCCTTTTCCTTAACGCTTCTCTTCTCGTTTGCATTTACCTTCCTTTTTTCTTTACTCTTCCAATAGCCTAAACAGTGAGCAGCTTGAAAGGTTAAGGAAGAGGGAATCAAGAGACAGAACTATGGCAGACTATCTTTTTATGCCTCAAGCATACAATGCAGTAATATCCCCGGACTTCCAAAAAAGCAATGAATGTAGGTACTTACTTAGCTCACATTAGTGGGCTTGTGAGTGCGTGCTGAACATGTAAGGTAAATGGAAAGGAAGAGCATAGTTAATACAGCAAACCATTCTCATAAAATTAGCTTCAGACTAAACAGGCAAGTTTGGTTCCAAATCATTCTGTATTGTTCAGTACAATTCTTTTTTGATATCAGGTATAAATTTAACCACTGTTGTAACCACTAATGGCCTATCAAAGGTTTTTTTTTTTAAACTTAAGAAATACCCTTTGACTCTTGCTCCCCTATTAAATATAGTGCTTTTTCAGCCTTATTTAAAATATTATGCTTGTATTGTAGATGTTATTTTAGCATAATTATAAAAAAGTTAATTGCTTGATAATAGCAGTGAATACTTTAAAAATATTTTCAGTATATTAAAGAAAAATGATATTTATATGGCTTGGGGCTTAGCTTAACAGACCTTAGGGCTTAAAATTACATTTAAAACTGCCACATTAAAAATAGAAATGAATTTTCTTCCCTGGTTCATAGTAGGCATTCAATAAATGAACATCTAATTAAACAAAATGAGTAAATACGATGTCAAGGCAAATTCATAATCTCAAAAAATAAATGTAGATGTCAATTTAAATTCATTCTATTTTTTTTCAGTTGTTATCTTCACAATGTAATAATGTATTTATTGATCTTGGCTTAGAATTTGTAAGCTATATTTTTACAATTTTCTGGAAATTAAATTTAAGATTTAAGTCATTAATTCAGGATTATTCATTTTCTTTTTATAAACACTTAAGAGTTATTCCAAAAGAAAATTCCGAGGTCCCAGTGCTTAATATAGAAAGTAATGGTAATACTTTTTTTTTTTCTGTTCAGTCTCTTTGTCTGTCCAGATGCTTCACCAACTTGAGCTTCATTGTCCCTAGCCCATTAAGAGCAGTCCATGCTTTACCCTACTTCCCTGTCCTTTTCTTAGGAATGTAAAAATCTGGCTGGAAGGCACAGTACCCTCCCTGCTTCCTAGCCGACCAAGGATTCCTATTGTCGGATGCAGTGGGCATGAAAGCAGCAATTTTACAGCACACAACCTCCAATAACATTTACTTCGGTTGGCTGAGATTGAAATGCACACAGGCACTGCTCAGTCTTGGTTGCTTAAGCACCAGCTTCCCTTGGCTTTTTGCCACTTGGTGCATTTCAAAGAGACAAGTCCTTTAAGGAGAAAGTGTTTTCCTTGTAACTTGCAGTGGAGTAAACAGACCATTCAGGCATAGTTTATTGCATTACAAACTCAACTCTGCAAACTATTTCAAAATTGAATACAATAGAGTAATTAGTGAAATCATCTGGTTGTTAGAACTCATAATCATAAACTGTCCTCTTTAAAAAGTAAAATTTTTATTTTCTAAAGCATCACTAAAACCTTTTTGTATTTAGAGAAGAGTGACTTACCTCTTAAAAGTTGTACTTAACTAAAGCTAAAGATCCCCCATTTATAAATTTCTTCCCCTTCCTACTCTCCTGTAGTCAACACATTGAGTCAATTGGGGAAATTATGAGAGCACCCATATTACATTGTAAGGCAAACATTGAAAAAACAACAGCCCACACCTGTAAGACGGAAGTTTTGGTCAGGCCAACCCTGTGTTATATTACCAGGAGATGAAAGACAAAACCGTAATGGGTTTACATGCAAACATATTTAAATACCATGACTTGATGAGCTAGGTAAATGTGCATTCTCATCCTGCTCTTTCACTTCATCCCTAGAAGATCAGCAGGGGAAGCCAAAAGAAGTAGTATTCACTAATCAACGAAATTGATTCATTTATTCCTCCAGCCAGTGTTTTATATCATCACCTAATATGTGCTAAGGATGAGCTACTAAATATGGCTACTAGATATTATCTCCTTTCTATAGTATTATCCTAGACTCCATACCTGTTTTTTCATGGTGTGTGTGTGTGTGTGGGAAGGGATGATGCTGTTGTTCTTGTTCTTGTTTTGGGAACCTTGAAGTTATGAAATCTCATGTGAGTGCAAAATGAAAGAACTTTTCTCATGTCTTCTCAACATTGTATTTAATGAATAGCTGTGTATGATCCAGTCCTGTTTATAGGAGTCAGAGCAAACCACAAGTCTCAAAGGTATATTATCAAAATTATACAAAATGATTTGGATGTTACCAATTGGGATCCTATTTATTCATTTGCCAACTCTAAGCACTCATTTTTGTGAACTAAGCACTCTGACCTTCCTTAAAAATCATTATTTTCTATTAGTAAATTATAACATATTTGACTTTGTGCAGTTGTGTTTATTTTCTTAACTTTTTAAAAATAAGCATGCACTCAGCTCTTAATGTTTTCAAATGCACATTTAAAAAGAAAAAAAAAGGAGTAAGGTCTTATTTGGGCTAACAAATGAGCCATCTTTCACAAAGAACCCTAAGCCCAACTTTATTAATGCATGTGTTTTAATAGTCTCTTGTTGATTAATTTGGCCCCTGCTCCATTTAACCCGCATATTGTCTTTATCCAGTGATGCTCAAAGAGAAGCCACAGGGCACTAAATTACTGGAGTTGGAGTTCAAACCACATAGTCTCTCTTTCTGCACCCCAGGGCAGCCAGGTGCAGACTCACTTTTCTCCCTACTCCTGCACCCACCTCTGCCCTCCCCAGCAACCTCCAGCTATAGCACTGTCATCATGGGGCCTGAGAATCAGCATCATTGCTCGATTCAGGATGTTCTTCAGGTATGCTTGGACAGATAAAGGCTTTATGTGCATCAGAAACACTTTTACCTTGCTATCTATACCAGCCCTACATGTTTACACTTATTTCTTTCTGAGTAAATATGTATAGCCATCGAGATTTCCAACCAGCCCTCTGCTGAGTTGCAATCATCAGTGGCTTCCAGCTTGAGCTGACTGATTCCGTTTCTTCAGAGTCTCAGAAGGAGAGAGAACTTGGAGAGAAGCTAAGTAGGTCTTTCCTACTGCCTTGTTACACTTCCATCAGGGGCTACATTCTGATTTCCCTTTAATGTATTAAGGAAGGGTTTCAGTGGCATCTTTGGTAATCTCGAGTTTCTGGGTTACTTTTCAGTAGTTTGTCCTCGATGGAGTGTAAGAGAGGAGAGGATGGGAATGACCCTTCCCTGCCAGTACACGCCTGTAGCGAAAACGCTTCAGAAAACAAGTGAAGCGCTCCTAATGAATTGTGCTTTTGGTTCTTTGAATCTGCACAGCGTCTCCATCAGATTATTACAGCTGGACTCTAGCTGTAATTGCTACTGGGATGAGATGCGCAACATGGGGTGTGGAAGCTAAGTACTTACAGTGTTTTAGTGGCCAAAAATATATGGCGTGGTAGGAGCATCGGGCTTCATGAAATTCACACTTGTATATCTTCATGTTCTTCACCCATTTCTGACACACTGCTGATTTGCCAGTGGGCGCTCTAGATGAAGGTGATAAAAATGGCAAAGCTGAAAGATGTTGTTTCCTAAAAGATACTGTACATCAATTGAATAATAGGACATAGATTGGGGATGTGAATGCATAAAAAGCCTCGATAGCCATTCTTTAGTAAAGACAGTTTGCTTTAATCTCGTCAATGCAACACAAATGAAAAAAGATAACAGTTTTAATCTTATTATAATATAGTACAAAATGGCACACATTAAAGTATTTCTCCTAATGTAAACAATAATTCTGTATTTCTGTGGCATCAGCTCTCAGACCCCTTGGTCTGATTTGTCATTAGATACAAATCAGCTTTTATGCTTCTTCCAGAGAAGCTTGAAAGCCTAATGTTTCCTTATTTGAGACATTATAATTCTAAAGAGGGTAAAATTGATAGTTTCACTAGAGAAAAGTATCATGTCCAAAATTATAATGCAAAAGAATAATCCAAATGCCTATGCTGATCCACCCTTATGGTTATTTAAGGCATATTCAATGAGGCTTGGGATTTCATGGAATTCACTTGGCATCATAATTCTGCAAGGTATCAGCCCTGACCACTAAGGCTCCAGCCTAGTTAGACTATACTTTACCATTACCCTTTGCATTTTCTATTTAGTTCTCTTCCTTTCTTTCTTTCTATTATCTATCTACATATATACAACACACAGATACATTTATATGTATATGTATATGTTAATTCTGAGGACAGTAAAGTACATAGGAGAGAATTATTTTAACTTGTCAGAGATGATATAAGGCAAAAATTTCCCTAAGATCTCTGGAAGGAGTAAATTTTATTTGTTTCCATAGAAATGAGGAATTCTTTTTCTTTTGGTCCTTACTCAGATCAAGCTACTTTTGTTTAATTACACTAAACTGTAACCAGGGATCAAAAAGATCCTGTGTTCTATTGAGCATTCAAACTTTTGTTTTCCTGAACACATTTACCTACCTTTCTAAGATTAAGTTCCAATTGCAAAAAACAGAAAATGGGAATAAGATAGCCTGAATTGAAAGAAAAAAAAAAAGTACATTGTGCAAATCTCTTAGAATAAACTTTAAAATTTTCCTATTGATTTTTTTTTAATGCCCAAGGTTTGTTTTTTCTTTTTATAGTTTTTTTTCCTACTCCACAGTTTACTTTCAGCTTTATTTCATCTAGCACATGTTTTTATTGAAATTTAATTTGGGAAATGGAGAATTGGGAATCCCCATACATTGTCTCAAGAGTAACTGTCCCCACAACACAATACACCACACACACAGAGAGCTCAATCCTGGCAACATGACAGTGCATGGTAATAAGTTACTCAATTTAAATTTCTAAGGTACATTGATGTGAACACACACACATATATTCATACGCACTTCTGTTCATTGAAAAACAAAAAGTCTAAAAAGCTGAAAAATGTCGAAAGTATTTGGGATGATAATACATATAGTGCAACTTTTCTGAAATTTCTTCTTTAACATTAAGTTGAAAATGGATTCATTCAGCAGGCGATTCAGCGGTTTACTATTTCATAACTTTGGTGATTCCCTAGAGTTCAATTCCACCTTTGCTCCTTCTCCTGCAGAAGCAACAAACTGAAGCCAGTGCAGTCTCTGTGCCAGGAAAGAGAGATTTCCAGGGAAGCAAAGGCACAGTTGCACTCCTTCATTCCCACTGGTTAATGCCATCAGTGGGTGGTCATGCCTGCTCTGTTCTTGAACAAAGGACTTCCTTCTCAGGAGCAGCAGGAATAAAATTGACAAGTATCACATCTGTTTCCTGCTGCTTCTCCAATTCCCATGGGCTAGCACCGCAGATATGACAGCAGTTCTGATGGTACCACCAGAGAAACAAGGCAATAGAGCTTCATAAATGAACAAATCCTGGGCAAGTGGAAGAGGCAAGGAAAAGAAAATACTAAACCACAGTAATGTAGCAAACAGCAATTACAAAAGTAAAGTAAATGGGCAGAGATATACCTTGTTTCTCTATTTGGAGAGAATAAGATAGGGCACATCCATCTCTCCCCCTTCATGTGCAAAGAACTGATCCTGTACCAGAGAAGCATAGTTTAGTTTGAGGGACCCTATGGGTGTTTGATACCTATGGCCTTTTCTGTCCTCATCTATGAATGGGAAGAAAGGTGGTAGGCAAATTTAAGAGCCACTGAGGATTTAACACTCATAATTAATCATTGAAAAGTGGAACACAAAGATAATCTCAAAACAACATTGATGGAAACATTTTAAACCTGAATGGGGCAGTACTTGTACAACTCTGTAAATTTATTATTAGAATAGTTGATTTTATGAATTTGAGTTTCAAACATAAATTTTATAGCATTTAAATAATACCTAAATGAAAGCGAGTTAATTTTTTTAAAACACATCTCATAACTCATTTTGTTATGGGGTACGGCAGGTCCCCCAAAATCCAGGTCCTTGGTATTCGTGATAAAAAGAATTTTAACACATACCAGTCAGACACATCTGGCAGGGTTTTATTTAAAAAATTAGGAACTCGGGGAAAACTGAAAAAAGGGGACGAAAAGGGGAAGGGAAAGGGAAACCTAGGTCACCCGGACAGGTCGAAGGGCAGGTCACCGGAGAAATGAGAGCGAACAAAGGGAGGTGCAGAAAGATATAAGAGAGGGCGGGGTCCTTCTTTTCCCAGCCCCGCTCTCAGGTTTCAGGTGGGCGATAGGTGTGCTCCTCAGGTGGGGGCAGATCACAGAAAATTGGATCCTCCTCTTCTTAGGTTTTCAGGATGGATGCAAGCTTCAGGTGGGGGCAGGGTTTTTCCGGAGATTATCTTTTGCGGTGAATCTCAGGTGGGCAGGAAACAAGGAAAACTTCCAAGGGGTGGAGTTAGCTTAACCTCCCATTACCATCCTTCTACCTAACCTTTGCTTCCTAGGCTACCTCATCAATTTCAGTTTGAAAAACTACTTCCAAATATGTGATAAAATAGGAAAACGCTCCTGACATCATGATACCCAGAAAATAGCAAGACAGAATTATATAGTATGATCTACATTGTGACTATATTTGTTTAGGGGAAAAGAATAAGCCAAGATATAAACAAAACAAAATTGCCTGGGGAATATGGATTGTGAATGGTTTTTGTTTTCCTAACTTTTCAGTTTTCTTTATTTTTTTATAGTTCTATTTCTGAGTTTCAGTACTGATCTTTAATATCTACATGATAAAAACATAAATGTTTTAAAAGAGAAAAATTCTGTTATGTATCAAATTTGCTTTTGGAGAGAAAAACCAGTGAAGGTGATGGTAAGGGACCTTGCTGAATATTGCAGAACATCACTTTGGTGCAACTGCTTATCTCAGAATTCACGATTAGAGAGGGAAAGGTAGGGTTTTCACTTTTTGTTTTACATAATTCTATAATATTTTACAATAATCCTCCTTTTAATAAAAATATCCATGTTTATGCATTTTATGTTAGTTGATCCTTATAAACAATACTATGATGTAGCTAGGAACAGTTACTATTATCTATATTATAGTAGATGAAAATGAAGTAATTCACACAGATTATAATTATCTTTTGGCCTGAGACAACTAAGAAAAATATGGGAGGCAAACAGGCAATGAGTGCCTTCGGCTTGAAAGGCATGTGTTGGGAAAACTAACACAAATGTCTTAATGATGCCTGGTGCTTCAGCCCTTATTGAGCATTTCCTAAGTTATACTTTTTATTGACTTTTAATCTGAAATAGTCTGTGCCCATCCTCCCCATTCCCAAGGGTCTCCTTCCTCCAGGGGTCCCTGGCTTGGTATTCCAGGTGCTAGCACACCCTTCCTGCTGCTTCTCATTCTGCCCTAACACATTCTTCATGCCAACATTGCTTGACTTGTACAATCATCAAGACCTTCCGATCGCAAGAGCCTCTAACATAGTCCCTCTTCTGACTCAGGAATGTTTTGTAGAGTATCCCTGGCACTTGATTTTCCGATCATTTTTTTTAACTGTTGGGTAGGGATTAGCTACTTTATGGGGCAACTCATTCTTCTTTTAGACAGCTTAAAGTGTGAGAAAGTTCCTATTGTTGTTTTCTGAATGTCTCCCTTTAACTTCCACACAAAACAAGTCCTGTCTTCCTTTAATATGGCAATCTTTCAACAAACATGAAAATATTTTTCTTCATACCTCAGTTCTCTTCACCAGGCTGCACATCCCCAGTTCCTTACTGGTTTTATTTGTTCTAGTACTCTTGAGATTTTAACTGTTCTTGTTTTGTTTTCTCCCCAATGTTGGATACTGAATCCAGGGACATCCTACCTCTGAGCTATATACCAAGACCATCCGTCTGTCCGTCTGTCTGTCTGTCTGTCTGTCTGTCTATCTATCTATCTATCTATCCATCCATCCACCTAGTCCCTAGGATTATAGGCTTGTGCCACTATACCCGGCTACTGTCATCATTTTTGACTCATGGTAAATATTTAGTACATGTTTGCTTCATGAGTTAATGGATGATTGAAGTGCCCCAACATCACAGCATTGCTTAGGTTCCGGTTTTATAATCTGTAAAAAAAAAAGGCATTCTACATGTCCTCCATCTGGTAGGTGATCTGAGTAACTCCCGCAATAATGTAACATCTGTTTTTCTCCTTTTTTAGCTTCAGAAAAATGTCAAATATTTCTATACCAGAGCAATTTTTAAATATATGAGCTTATTCCCTCTCCTTGCTTTTATATCTGCTGCTTCTGAACAGTGCACTGTAGCATTATAGTATTAGTATCTTAAATGAATATGTGCAATCTTATTTATCCCCTGTATTTGAAACATTTCCCACTTGGTTTGAGTTCTTATTCACAGTGTATGAAAAGTTCCAATTTTCATTAGTATTCACACATAATTGGGCCATCAGTAAAATGAAGCAATAAGCCTTTATTAATATGTTCAGTTATTTTATTAGTAGAGATGCTTCATAGCACAATTTATAAAGTACACATCCTAATGGAATAGGACTGAATTATAAGAGATGTTCCTGGTGAAATTGTAGTTTTTGATTACTACCTATTTCTATTTATTTATTCTACTGTGTGTAGATTTTTTTCTAACCTCCAAAATAAAACCAAAAGAGCTGAGAAAATAACAAGTCAGCTCTCTGAAATGAGTGCTTTGTCTGTGAAGGTTAAAACTACAAACTAAATCATATGTGAATTTTAGTCATTTTTATACCCAGTCACCACAAATAATCAGGAATTATCTATAGTTATGATTCAAAAAGAGCGCTTTCAGGTCCTCTCTAAAGGTATAATGTAAGCCAGGCGTGGTGACACACGCTTGTAATCCCAGCATTTGGGAGGCTGAGACTGGAGGATCCGGGTTCGAGTCCAGCCTCAGCTACCTAGTGAGGCCCTCTGCAACATAGTGAGACCCTATTTCAAAATAAAGAATAAAAAATAGGGCTGGGGGTATAGCTCGGAGGTAGAATGCCCTTGAGTTCAATCCCCAGTACTGCAAAATAAAGAAAGAAAGAAAGAGAAAGAAAGAAAGAAAGAAAGAAAGAATGTAGTATTGCAATTATTGGTTATTAAACAGTACATTTTTAAAAAGAAAAATATAAAGCCAAATAGATGAAGGATCAATTATTGAGTACCTCTGAAATCAACATCCCTCCTACCATTGTCACTAAGTATGTTTTTAAACTTTTTAAAATCACAGTGTCTATTTTTATAGTGCCTTTTTAAGCATCCAGATTACTCTCTGTTTAGCAAAACACATTTCTGGCCCACATACATAAATGGATTAGACATCCAGAGTATCTACTTTAGAGAAAAATTCTTCTTGACATTCTTTCAGAAGGAGGGGATGCAGAGGAGTGAGATTTCCACATCTGTTAAATAATCATTAGCATGTAGGATTGAATTCTCTCCTTTTCAACTTCAGACCAGATGTTGAAGTAAACTTGAAGGGCCCCTTAATTATTGCATATTTCAATAGCTTACTGAGGATTCAGTTACCTAGTTCCACAGCTCTGATCAAAGGGAACTCATTTACTTTTGTACACCATTGTTATTGAAAATATTCCTCATTTGATTGTTTTGCTTCTGGAATGTTCTCTAAAAGGTCAGACAGGGTGTCTTTTCTCTGATTTCATCTTGCCTCTGAGAATCACCTCTGCTACCAATTATGTGTTCCTTGGATGGATATGAGCTACCCCAGGGCTCCTTTCCCTTGGCCTTAGCGCAAGTTTGCTTTTGTCATTCACATTGAATAGTCAAAGGTGTTTCGATGTTCCTGTGATATTTGGCATCAGTGAAAAACAGATTCACAAAACGAACAGATTTTCTCTGTTTGTAATATGATTTGGTAGTGTTTCCTGAGACACATTTGCCATGATTTGTGCATCCTAATCACAGGCTTTAATTTATTTTGAGAGCTTACTCATTGTTGTTGGCTTTGTGGCTGTTTTTGTAACTGTGGCATGAAGTCTCAGCCTGGCATAACACATAGCCTGGGAATGAACAAAGCTAAACCAGTGCATGGAAACTTTGGCTATTCCACAGGAAGCACAGTAGGAAGGACTGTCTATGAAAATCGAATTTTAGTATCTCCAAATAGATCACGATACTGAATTGTCATGCTAGTGTTGGGTTTATTGTTCCTTTTTTCTAGAGTGTAATGTACTCTGTCCAATTGACAAACCATGCAGATAACACGTGAGCTCTTGCATCTGGCAAAATGGGATGCTGTGCCTTTGTATGCAGCCTACCAACTGACTATAACTAAGGATTTACAAAGGTAGAGTCTGTTTTGAATATGCCCCCCATGTCTACAAAATTAACAAGTCTTGGATCTAATACCCCGACAATGGATGTAGAAATTTCTCTCTGAAAGACCTTCACAGGAGATGTACAATACAATTTACCTGGGCTCTGTTCTTTCATATTTCACTACTTCCAAGATTAAGTTTATTTGTATATATAGTGACATATTTGTTGGCATATAGAAAGGCCATATTCTTCTGTATAGTGATGAAGTTTTTGTTCTCTAAAGATTTATTGAAGAAATGAAACCTATGCTACTCCATACCACAAATGGTATATAGTGAAAGAAAACTTTTAAAAATTCTGTATAAGGCTGACCTACATTATGATGTGAGACTATAACGCACAAAGAAGAGTATTAAAAAATTCTACTTAAGGAGTAATGTATGGGAGACAATCTAGTTTATACCCAGAAATCTAGTAGAACTCAAAATTGAGTTGCCTTTTAAGATTTAACTTTTTGGTAATGAATAATATATACGAAAATTTCGGTACTGGGGATTGAACTCAGAGGCATTCTACCTCCGAGCTACACGTACCCAAGCCCTATTTTTTATTCTTTATTTTGAAAACGAGTCTCACTAAGTTGTGGAATGCCTCACTAGGTAGCTGAGGCTGGCCGCGAACCCGGATCCTCTGGTCTCAGCCTCCCAAATGCTGGGATTACAAGTGTGCGCCACCACGCCCGGCTCAAGTACATTGTTTCTATCATGCAAGTATGTTCACATGCCAGTAAGTTTCCCATCTGATCTTTCTGTTTCACCTTCTGAACCTATCACACACCTACTCCTTTCAGATGGTCTTTCACACCTCTGAGATCTGGCTCCTATTACCTCTGAACCTCCTCCCCTACTCCTTCTGGTTCCTGGCAAGTAGCAGGCATGGTCTAGCCTATGGCCTCAGTATGGATTGGTCCCCTTTCTGGAACACTCTTCAACCAGACTTCTCTCTGTGTAATTTTCTCATTTTCTTCACTTAGTCTTTGCTCCTGAGGCTTCACCCCGATGTTCCTGTTTAAAACTGTACCCCATCCCTCTGTTCCCCACTCAGGACCCTCCCCACTCTACTCTTTTTTTTTCCTAAAGTACTCCTTGTTTACTAAGTTATCATATAGTTTACTTTGTACTTATATTTATTATTCATTGTCTTCCCTCAAAAGTGAATTCTAAGCAAACTTCCACAAAAACAAAAACAAAACCCTAGAGGAATACTATTTTATTTACAGATGTAATCAAATTGCTTAAAACAAGAGGAGCTTGGTGGCGCACGCTTGTAATCCCAGTACTTGGGAGGCTGAGACAGGAGGACTGCAGCTTTGTGGCCAGCTTCAGCAATTTATTGAGACCCTTAACAACTTAGTAAGACCCTGTTTCCAAATAAAAAAATAAAAAGGGCTGAGAGTGTAGCTAGGAGGTAGAATGTCCCTGGGTTCAATCCCAGCACCCCCCCCCCCCACACACACATACACACACACAAAGTAAATGCCTAGAACAGTGCCTGATACATACGCAGTAAGTGTTCTGAATTTTTCTTGAGACAATGAACTGAATCCAAAGAACTGACAAAGTTGAAGTATTGGTTTGAAGCTAAGAATTCAGTCTTGTGCTATTGAGTTCTAGAGGTTTGGAAAGTAGGTAGAACATACATGCAGTCATGGGAGCCATATGTATCCAGTTCATGGGCAAATTCCTCCATCTCCACCTTCAAACTACATTTAGAATCTGTTGCTTTCCCCCAGCTCTACCACTGTCGCAGCTCACATAAACGTATCTCTCATCTGGATTCCAGCAGCATCTCATACTCGTCTTGAGTCTTCCCTTCCCCCTTGTTTATTTTGAGCTCAACACAGTGAGTTGGAAGGCATGTAAGTATCCAGGAAAGATGATCAAACAAAGCTGTAGAAGCAAGAGTGTTAGTGTTAGAGAGGCATCTGAAAGGAGACTGGAGAAGCTGAGATCGAGAGTAGAAGTAGAAGGAGAAAGAATAGGCTTCCTTTTCAATGGGACAGTTGGGGTGGCTGAAGAAGCTCAAGAGAGTATGAGTAATTTTAATCCTATAAGAATAGCTAAATTCAAAGAGACTAACCACCCCATACATCAGGAAGGATGTGGAGCAACTGGAGCTTTTATACATTGTTGATAAGGATTTAGTATAGTCCAAACATTCTGGAGAATTCTTGGATACATGTTTATAAGGTAGAAAGTTAACTATTTACCCTATGACCCAGTAATTGCACTCCTAAATATTTGTCAAAAAGATGTAAAAATACATGTTAAAAACTGTTTATAGCAGCCTGATTCTTAATGATCTAGAGTTGGAAATAATGCTATTGTTCATCAACAGGGGAATAGATGTGGTATATTCATACAATGAAATAGTAGCAAGCAATAAAAGAAGAACAAACCACAGCTATCAACAATATCGAACACATCTCAAAAACATTATGTTAAGCAAAAGAATCCCCATGTAAAAGAGTGTATGGTTCCAAATACAAAAATGTGTAAAACTCAAGAACACACAAAGATATATTTGTGTGTGTGCATGTGTGTTGAAAGATATCAGAGAGTGCCGGGCGTGGTGGCGCACGCTTGTAATCCCAGCATTCGGGAGGCTGAGACCGGAGGATCCGGGTTCGCGGCCAGCCTCAGCTACCTAGTGAGGCACTCCGCAACTTAGTGAGACCCGGTTTCGAAATAAAGAATAAAAAAATAGGGCTAGGGGTGTAGCTCGGAGGTAGAATGCCCCTGAGTTCAATCCCTAGTACCG